>PVJD01004943.1:0-125201 GCA_004026545.1 Mormoops blainvillei
GAAGAAGAAGAAGAAGAAGAAGAAGAAGAAGAAGAAGAAAAGAAGAAGAGGAAGAAGAGGAAGAAGAGGAAGAAGAAGAAGGAGAAGAAGGAGGAGAAGAAGGAGGAGGAGGAGAAAGCATTCAGACCCAATGTACACACTATGCACTGATGAAGAATTTCAACTGGAGTTTGAGATGTTAAAATGTGGCAGTATGGGAAACTTGAGGCCTACTTGACATTTCTTAGGCAGTAAACCATTGAATCCAAGAGAGAAATAGTCACTTTGCATGAGAAGGTATATTGTCTACTACTAGAATGGACTGAATAGGAACTCAATCTCTGTAGTTTATCCAATTGATATTAGTGCACCTACTATTATTGGTTTAAAGTAAATACTGTGTCAGACATGATGGAATCAGTTTATATGTATTATCACTTTGTATGTGTTAGCATATTAATTCTCACATCAGTCTTCTCTGAAGGATATAAATTATCCCATTTTATAAAGTCAAGTCTTAGAGAGGTAGAGTTACCCAAGGTGACCCAGCTAACAAGCTATGATTACTGTATTTTAAAACTCCTGATCTGATATACACTATGATCCTTGTTGTTCCATGATGATGACAGATTACTGCCCACAGTCTCCATCTGGTTTGAGTAGTTTTATTCAGGTGATAGATGTAGGGCACTGATGGGGTGGTCAGGGGACAGTGTGAAAGCAATGGGTTATTTGTGGAAATCTCTCTATGTCTGGACTATTTACTTTTAGGGATCAAGCATTCATCAGCAAACTTTCAGTTAGAAACACTTTACTCCTAGAGAATAAATTATAAGATTGTATTTTAAAACTAATTATAATAAAGATATGATTTTATTTTTATTTCAGAAATCCAGTTTTACAAATCATATTTCTAGGCTCTTGGTAAAAAAAAATCATAATGTTTAATTGTGTATACGTAAAAAGCAAATTTTAATTTCTTGTTGAATAATAAAATATTGAGTAATTTTGAGTAATTAATTTGAAATAAGACTAAGCCCACCCTCTCCAAAGACCAATTCACTGACATCTCACCCATATAGGATAATATATAATGAGGCTGTTTCAAGTTATAATTAGCCTTATTTTTTTCTATTATAAATGCAATAAAAGTTAATTATGAAGTTTTCATAACTTAAAAATAAAAAATAATGTATAATATCACCTCCCAAATAGAGTCCCTACTAACTTATTTTTAAAGACTTATTTTTAAAGAAGGTTTAGACTCACATCAAAATTTATAGATTTTTATATACTGCTGATCCCAAATATGCACCCTCACCTATTATTAGCACCCCCAAAGAAAAGGTACATTTATTACAACTGATGAACCTAAACTGATACATCATAAGTATTCAAAATTTATATTTTTCATTACCACTCACACTTGGTGATGTACATTCTGTGGGTTTGGAAAATATAATAACATATCCATCATTATGGTATCATGCAGAATATTTTCACTGCCCTAAAAAACGTGCATGCTTCACCTATGCATACCTCCTCCCCATTCTGTGGCAGCCACTGATTTTTTTACTGTTCCCATATTTTTGCCTTTTTCAGAATATCATACACTTGGAAACATACAGCATGTACCCTTTTGAGGCTGGCTTCTTTCACTTTGTGATATACATTTAATTTTCCTCCATGTCTTCTTATAGCCTTGGTAATTCATTTCTTTTTATGGATAAATAATATTCCATTGTCTGGACATATAACAGTTTTATCATCTATCCTCTGCAGAAGGAAATCTTGGTTGTTTTCAAATTTTCAAAATTATGTATAAATCCACTTCAAACATTTGTGTCAGGTTTTTTGTATAGACATAAGTTTTCAACTCCTTTCAATAAATACCAAAGAATGTGATTGCTGGATAGCATGGTAAGAGTATAGTTAGCTTTGTACAAAACTGCGAAAGTGCCTTTCAAAATGGCTGCACCGTTTTGTGCTCTCACCAGCAATGAATGGGTGCTCCTGGTGTTCCACATCCTCACTAACACTCAGGATTATCACCAACCCAGGTTTAGGTCATTCTAATAAGTGCATAGTGATATCTCATTGTTGTCTTCATTTATGTTTCCCCGATGACATATGATGTGGAACATCTTTTTATATACTTATTTGCCATGTGTATATAACCCTTAATGAGGTAAAATCCCTCTAAAATTTTTTCCGTACAGTTTTTAGATAGATTTATACTCATCCACAATATGTGTATCTAAATTATAATTACTTGATCTCCTTTTGTTTTAATAATAAATAAACATTTTTATATATAAAGATTAAAATAATTGTCACCAACACAAGATAGAGGGAGGAGTGGGAAGGATGCAATATATTTGCCCTCTGTTTTCAAATAACAAGTCTTTCTTACTGCATATGAGTATTCTTTTCCACTGAAGCCAGAGAAAATCTCAGAATCCTTCCAAACACAGGGTAGTTAAAAGACAGCACTACTCAGTTAGAGTTGAGTAATAAGGCTATTTGTTTTAATCTCTAACCTTTGCCCTGAGAGGAGGGGATAGAGCAGCTCCAACTATCAAGCAAAGTAACAAGAAAGAAAAATTATGAGATATTATTACATGCTTGCATCTGACAGAGTAGATCCTAACACACATGCCTGTGGCATTCTCACCCTGTCTCCTCAAACAAAAAATGACATATCATTAATGAGAGGTTTTGTTTCTAGGATCATGATTGGTTCACATACTCAGTGTGTGGTAGTCGCTTGAACATGAATTATTTCCCATGTCTAATTAGGATGGATCTAGTTTATATGCCTCCTCTTAAAACAACAGGTCCTTCCTGATGTCAAAAACATATGTATGCAATGGACTACAAATAAGCAGGGAAACAGGACTAGCAATTATGAGGCTATACATTGATTTTTCACTCATCCTTTATTTTTGTGCCCAGAATCAGATGTTGCTGACTTTGATGGCAGAAGCTCCCTCCTGTATAGGTTTAATCAGAAGCTGCTGAGCACTCTCAAAGATGTGATCTCTCTGAAGTTCAAGAGCATCCAAGGAGATGGGGTTCTATTCCATGGAGAAGGTCAACGTGGAGACCACATTACCCTGGAGCTCCAGAAAGGAAGGCTTGCACTGCACCTCAATTTGGGTAAGGTCAGGTTTACTCCTGGTCAAATGCCTATGGGAAACTTCCTTTTGTAGCAGGTTCCAGTTTCTGATCCTCCTAGTGTATGGTGTGGAAGTTTATGGAACATAATCCAAGTGAAGCCTTTCTTTTATTCCTGTTAGAGAAGAAAACTACCATATTTTGAAATGGTTAAGCCATAGATGGCATTATTTGAAATGAGATCATATTGGTAGGTAAGAAGAGATACAAGCTAATTGCTGGGGTTTATTTTGTTTGGTTATTTATTTATTTGTTTGTTATCTACCTATTTATCTGTTTATGTCTTTTTAAAGTAATTGAGTAAGTTTAAACATACACACATTCACAAATTATAATGAGGTATGCTCACAATCCTTCTATTTGGTACATTTATGAAAGATAAATTCCAGGAGAAAAAAAATGGAGAACAACATTTTACCTTCTTTAAAGTTTTTTTGTTTGTTTGTTTTTTTTAGGGAAGAGATATCATGTGTATGAGGAAATCTACTTTTCTGGGCATTCATCTGTCTTTTTATGAGGGCTACTGCTTTCCTTAGGTGTCCTGGCTGCCCCAGAGTGAGCTTTAGACTTGTCACATGCAAACTAATTTAGTACGGAATACCCTTCAGTCTTTTGCACATTGAGGACATGAGCTTCTCACTGTGGGTTGGTGTCTGTCAAGGCCTGTTTTACCTCAAGCAGATCTTCATTTCACTGTAATAGACTTCCTATCCCAAAGGAAGAAAGAGAGGAGCTCACCATCTTCATGTGATCAAACGTACTTTTGAAGGAAGGGTGAGCCAACTGCAAAAGTGTTCTGAAAGTTTTAAAGGCAAATAAAAAAGGAAATTATAAAAAGAGCCAGTGGATCATGAAGATGTGACTGTTTTGTATGACAATGATTTCATGCCACCTATTTGATATTTATTAATATTGGTTGGCCAAAAGTCCATTAGGTTTTTTCCATGAAATAAAAGACGCAGTTTTCATTTTCACCAATAACTTTATTAATGTGAATATTTTGAGTATGCCTGCTATCTCCTGCTATTCCTTTCTAATAGGTAGAGGCCAGAGGTGCTGCTAAACATCTTCCAATGCATAAGACAGCCTCACAGGAAAGAATTATTTGGCCAAAATGTCAATTTAGCAAGAACCTTCACAAACCAGTTTTGACATATTTTATCAGTCACAGTACCTTCTCCATACACTTCACAAATCTTTTTCTGCATATCAGTTGCATTTTTTTCTTTCTTGAAATAATAAATCATCATTGAAAACGATGAGTATTTTCATCACTGAAAATGTTGAGTATTTTCTTCCACCTTCAATATTAAAATAGTTGCACAAAAATTCACCAGTTTTGATGTTTTTTAAAGCCATGCTAATATGACAGCTGTCATAATACAAGATAACAAAATCGTTTTGAATGAAGTTAAAGATTACCAAACACTATTATAGTCATTGTCTGGAAGAAACTGAACAAACTTTTTGGCCAACCCAATATTAAGAAAAAGGGTGAATATTATACCAGTGAAAGCAATTATCATTAAGTATTTACTATCAGATAATAAAGAAGGAAAGTCATAGCAGAATTTAGTATGTAAGTTCAAGTTGTATCAAGGACTGAAAAAAGTTACAGATAAATACAAATTAACAGGAGAGACATAAAAGTGAAGATTAGTTTAGACTCACCCAAAAGCCAAACCATGTATGTCTTTAATTTGAGTGGTTTCTGACTATCTTCTTAGCTTCCAGGGTGCATAATGGCAGGGGTGCAAAGACAACTCTGGAATCCTAAATTTAATTCATAAAGTTGACATTTAATGCATTAGATTAAATATACACCAAGAGCATTTTTAAAAGCAGAGTGTTACCTAGAAGAGAGCAGTAAGAAGATTTGCTAGTAACGTTATTGGTTATATTTAGGCAATTTATCAGTGAACTACCTCAAGAGTTGACATATAAATATTCAACAGAAATGTATTAGTTCATTAACTGCTGTTCAATTTCCAGGAAAAACGTATGGGTGAATGAAAGGAAGCCCTCACCCCCTACCAATTACCTGTGCTTTAGGCTTTTATTCCAGTAGAATAACATGTCTTTTATTGGTAATGTTGAATCTACCAGTTACTGCTACAGTTATGTAGATTGCCAGTTCATATATGGCATTCCTCCTCTACAGCTTTGTTTCCTCAGTATAGTATGATGGAAAGAAATGGGTGTGGTCATGCAACAGATTTCATTAAAATTACAGACATGTGTTAACCATGTATTATCAGGAAAGCTGCTTAAACTACCTTGTTTTTTTTTTATTTATTTTTAATCTGGGCTAATAATAACTATCTTGCAGAGCATGAACATAAAACCCAAAGATATTATGAATGAATAACATGTCAGTAAATAAATAGGGAGAAGTATCAAGATGAGAATCTATTAATATTACTCATTTATTCAACAAATATTTTAATGTTCCACACCCCATGCTACACCAGTCTTCCTAAAAAGAAATGGGTATATTAAGATAAATAGGATCTGCTCCTTGTGGTAATACATAGAAGACAAAAAAGTCTTTTTTTCCTCCAAATTCCTCCTGCCCTATATTTGTAACCATAGTATTGACAAAGTAAAATCTCATTCAGTAGTAAGAATATGTTCTGTCTGCATTCTTTATAGTTCAGTAATGCCTTCATCTTTTTACCTGCTTTTGGATTTTCCCCATTTCCATCATTTTCCATGGCTGAGTGTTTTCTGTACTTACCTATTTTAAGTAGTCATCTAGGATAGTTGTTTAGGAGCTCCTTCTCTAGAAAGAAATCGCTGTGTACTTTAACTCTTCATATCTCAATTTTGCCAGCAGATATCTGCAAGCATTAACTTAACTGGAAATTACTTCGAATTGCCTAAAATGAAAGCTGTAATGCAGGTTTCACGAGGGCAAGATAACACTTTGTTCATTGCTGCGGCTCCAGACCTAGGTATGCACCTACCTAAAGTAGCTACTTGAGACAAACTGAGTGCATTCGAAAAAGGGGTTTCCATTTCAAACATCAGGGCCTGATACAAACACATAGTGTTCCTATTGGACTTGCTCACCTGAAAGTCTATGCTCCTAACTTCCTCATGAGCCTTTCTCTCTCCTATGAGGGTGCCTGATATTTACAGAATACCCACAATGTGCTAGAATACTTTCCAATCCTGAGAGCAGTCTTATTAGGTAAGTAAACTTGAACCCCAATTTACCCATGTGGAATATTAGGTTCAAAGAATATAAATCACTTACTCAATTTGCACAGCTGGCTATTAGGTATAACCACTATTAATGTCTAGTTATAACTAACCAGTTTTTTACTATTATTTTAAGATTATAAAATATGCTAATGAGCCCTGGTAGGGTTCTTAGTTGGTTAAAGTGTCATCATCCTTCACACCAAAAGCTTGTAGATTTGATCCCTGGTCAGGGCACATACCCAGGTTGCTGGTTGGATCCCCTGTCAGGTGCTTATGGGAGGCAACCAATAGATATTTCTCTCTCACATGGATGTTTCTCTCTCTCTTTTTCTCTCTTTCTACACCCCTCCCTCTCTCTAAAATCAATAAAGATATCCTCAGATGAGGATTTAAAAAATAGGCTAATACGCTCATGATATATCTGGTAAGGGGTTAATATTAAAAATTTATAAAGAACTCATACTCAATACTGAAAGAACAAATGATCCCATTGAAAATGTGTGGAGGAACTAACATAAACAATTCTTCAAAAAGGACATACAGATAGCCAAAAGACATATGGAAAGACGCTCAACATCTCTCCATGTGACTCTTTGCCGACTGTGGTTCACATTACCTAGTTATCCCTACCACAGCTGACGTGGACTAGTCAGTTTTTTTGGTAAAATTGAACCTTTTTGGTTACTTTTTAGGGTAGAAAACTGATTTTTCTATAACTATGAGAAGGTTATTTTCTCAGACCATAAAGGGTTTTTACACATCTCATTCAGATCACCTGTGGCAGTTTGCCCTTCATAGAATTACAACAGGACAAACCCTTACACACAACAGGGAAATCAAAGAGTAGATGTATTATGTGACTGGGAAACTTGTTAAGAACTACACAAGGCATCAGTAGTACATCGTTACAAGAGTTCAGTGCCTTTGAACTGAGGTAGAAGTTTGTGCTATCTGCAGTAAGTACAGCTGTAGTAAAGTCAGAATCCTGGAATAGCACAAACAGATGCAGCGCGGAGTGTGCAGTGCAGAGTGTGCAGTGCAGGTGTCCTGGGGCCAAATTTTGGGTTCACAGGCAAAAGCACTGATTGCATAACAAGCCATTAAGATATCTTGAGATATTGGTGAAAGCTCTGCACATTCTCAAATGGAAATGGGAGAATCAAATGGAAATTTACTTTAGCTCTTTTAAAATTCACACATTTTAATAAGCCAGTTCACATGTATTTATAGCATATATAGTATATTTCTGAGCTTGTATAAATACTGTGGGAGATTTTCTTAAAGTTGCTGTTTTTGAGAACCTACATTTAAGCACTCTACTAGACAGTTAAAATATATATTTCTTTTAAATCTCATGGCAAACTTGCAAACTGTATCTAACCTCATTTTACAGATAAAGAAACTGATAGTCATTGTTGAGTAGCCAGTTTTCCAAAGTAACACATTTGCATAACTATAGACATGGGATTAGAAGAACCCTCTTTAATCCTACACCAAAGCCCTGACATTAATGATCAAAATTTTGTAAATCTTCATAAAACAATTGCATAGTAAATATCAGCAAGTCCATATGCATGTGTTAAATTGTGAGAATAGAGAGAGGTGGGGTGGAGAGAGCAGTTTAGAAAGGCTTTATGGATTAACTGTATGCACATGGTTTTCAGTTAGTTTCGTTTTTCTTAAGATCTCACGTAAGTACTTCACAAAATATTCATTAGCTTTGCATATTGTCACACAGATATGCCTGTGTGTGTGTGTGACACAATAGTTTTATTTATATATATAACATTATCCTCACCAGAGGACATTTTCACTTGCTTTTTTAGGGGGAGAGGGAGGGAGAGGGAAGGAGAGAGAGAAACATGGATGAAAGAGAATCAATGTGAGAGAAGCATCAATTGGCTGAACTGTGTGGGGAGTGGGGATCATATGCATTTGGACTGGGGGTCGCTGGCACTCATGCTTGACTAGAGATGAATCCTCAGCCAGAATTGAACCTGCAACCTCTCAGTTAAGGGACAATGCTCCAACCTTTGAGCCACACCAGCCAGGGCCACACATGAGATTTTTATGATACTGGCTACCCTAAAGAGGTGAAATTTGCCTTTGCATTTTACATTATGCCCTTCCCCCTTAGTGGTGCCTCATTTTTTTCAACCCTCTCCTTTCAACCCATTAAATTATTTTCTGAGACAGTCCATTCCTCTACAAGCTACGTGTGTGTGTGGTGGATGTAGATGGTCAGAACATAAGAAATGAGGGTGAATGAGTATATTTTTTCTAGTAGAGGTAGTATGAGAATATTAGCTTTGGGAACAGATAGAGCAAAGTTGTAACCCTAATCCTTTGTGTCCTTTGTTGAGACATGTGGCTTCTTCGAGACCGGGATTTTTGTAGGGTTGTGTCCAGAAACAATTAAAACAACATACATAAAGTCTGTACCTCATGTGAGAAGTTTAATAAATATATGTAAATACCAATATTGATAATCTGAAAAATTAAAGGTGGCATAGTCAATTCTAAAAATCCAAGGGAAGCAGGCAACGTGAACACCCATATGAATGCCCAATGATTTCAGCCAGGAATCAAGCCTTACTAAAGGAGTTTTTTTGTTTTTTTTTTTCCCTCTGAAGTACGATCTTAAACAAGAGAGTTCTTCATCCCTTTTTCTCAGGCTATCTGAAATTCATAGATTGTGAAAGTTAAAGTGACAAACATTTTTGAACTAATTAAGAACAGTCAAAAAGATTCCATCAAAGACTTTTGGGTGAAAATATTGCAAAATGCACACATTTAGGCAGAAAATATTAGTTCTAAGGGTGAAGAAATGGACATGTTTATCCTCAGTATGTTGGGAGTAGGAGATAAAAAAGATTAAATTAGAAATGTTTTGCAAATATTTTATGCCTCCTATATAAATTGTTATATCCTTTACGATTCTGAGTAATATTTATATTATTTCATTTTAACTATATCTCAAACCACATGAGAATCGGTTTATTTTAATTAGAAATAAGATTGTTTTCCTTTTTTTATTTTTCACTAAAAGACAGTTTTGGCATATTTTTATTGTCTTTGTCCTCAACAAATGTCTATGGGAATTTCATCCTGCATTAATCAATTAAGAACCTAGTTAAAGCTAGTAGTTAGATCTCAATTGTCACTGAAATTAAACTTAAAATATGTACTTCAGGATAACGAGATTTATAATCTTTCGAAAATTGCTTTATTATAATCTCTAATAATGACATTTTTAGGTAAGTTGGAATGTTTCCTAGGATTAATATCCTGACTTCTTCTTGGAAATACCTGGTATAGATACAATCCAAAAATTCTACTTGATGAATTGGAGAAATTCCAATTTGCCAATTGTTTAAACAAACGAATCATCACACAATTTGTTTTAATACATGATATCTGAGTGTTAACATAGAATAATGAAAAAGTGAGTGAAATTCATTCATGTCTGCATTTATCAGTTAATTTACATTTTTATAATGTAATGTCCCATTGTTCTTTTATTCATTCATCTATTGATGGGCATTGGGGCTGCTTCCATACCTTGGTGATTGTAAATAATGCTGCAAAGAATATAGGGGTGCTTATGTTCTTTTGAGTTAGTGTTTTGAGTTCCTTTGGATATATTCTCAGAAGTAGGATTACTTGGTCAAAAGGCAGATTCATGTTTAATTTTATGAGGTGTCTCCATAATGCTTTTTACAGTGACTCAACCAATCTTCATTCCCGCCACCAGTGCAAAGGGTTCCTATTTCTCCACATCCTCACCAGCACTTGTTTGTTGATTTATTGCTGGCAGCCATTCTGACAGGTGTGAAATAATATTCCATTGTGGTTTTAATTTGCCTTTCTCTGATGCTTAGTGACATTGAGCACCTTTTTTTCATACCTCTATTGGGCATCTGTATGTCCTCTTTGGAGGAGTGTCTATCCAGGTCCTTTGTCCACTTTTTAATTGGATTGTTTGGGGTTTTTTTGGTTTTGAGTTTTAAAAGTTCTTTGTAAATTTTGGATATTAACCCCTGAATAAGGTATAAATTATTGAATAATCCTTTTAGTCAATGTTTATTTTTTGTTTTACCAAAAATGGCTGTAACTACTGAATATATGTATTTTCATTTTTCATTTTCCTTTTTCTTTCTCTTTTTATTCTTGTTTATTCTATTACAGTTGTCCCAATTTTCCCCCTTTGCCCTCCTCCATCCATCCCTGTGCCCCACTCCCACAGTCCATCCTCACCCCTTTGTCCATGTCCATGGATCATCCACGCATGTTCTTTAAATACTCACTTCCCCATCCTTCCACCATTCCCTCTCTGTCCATTTCTACTGGCAACTGCCAGTCTGTTCCTTGTTTTCAAGTCTCAAGTTCTGTTTTACACATTTGTTTAAATGATCATTAGTTCAATTTTTCTTATAAGTGATATCACATGTTATTTGACTTTCAGTTAGCAAAATAATCTCCAATTCCTTCATGCTTTCACAATAGGCAGGAATTCCTTCTTCTTTCTTTTGTTTTGTATATTTTATTGAGTATGCTATTGCAACTGTCTCATTTCTTTCTCCCCTTTCTCCCCTCTGCCCTGCACCCTATCCCATCATCTCCACATCAAAATTTTCCTGCCACCACTTCCCCAGCCACAAATCTCTGCCCCTCCCACCCTCAAACCTCCCTTCATTTGTCTTTGTTGATGGGTCCTTTCTGCATGTCCCCTGATGACACTTCCCCTCCTTTTCCCTTCTTATTCCCCTCCATCACCCCTTCTAGTAACTGTCTGTGTGTTTTTATTTCAATGTTGCTGGTTATATTTTGTTTTACTTTGTTTACTTTGTTAATTATGTTCCACTTATAGGCAACATCATATGGTATCTGTCTTTCACTGCCTGGCTTATTTTACTTAGTATAGTGTACTCCAGCTCCATCCATGCTGTTGTGAAGTGTAGGAGCTCCTTCTTCCTTTCTGCTGGGTAGTATATCATTGTGTAAACGTACCACAGTTTTTTGATCCACTCATTTACTATTGGGCACTTAGGTTGCTACCAATTATTTGCTATTGTAAATTGTGCTGCTATGAACATTTGGGTGCATAGATTCTTTTGAATTGGTGTTTCAGGATTCTTAAGGCATAATCCCAGCAGTGGAATTGCAGGGTCAAAAGAAGTTCCATTTTTAGTTAGTTGAGGAAATCCTATGCTATTGTCCACAGAGGATGCACCAGTCTGCATTCCCACCAACAGTGTACTAGGGTTCCCTTTTCTCCACATCCTCACCAGCACTTGTTGTTTGTTGATTTGTTTATGTTGGCCATTCTGGCTGGTGTGAAATGGTATCTCACTGTGGTTTTAACTTGCATCTCTTTTATGGCTAGCGATGCTGAGCATCCTTTCATATGCCTCTGTATATCCTCCTTGGAGAAATGTCTGTTCAGATCCTTTGCCTATTTTTTAATTGGATTGTTTTTCTTCCTGGAGTGGAGTCATGTGAGTTCTTTATGTATTTTGGAGATCAAACCCTTGTTTAAGGAATCATTGTGAAATATATTTTCCCATACAGTTGGTTCCCTTTTCATTTTGTTGATGTTTCCTTTAGTCATGCAAAAGCTTTTATTTTGATGAAGTGTCATTTGTTTATTCTTTCCTTTATGTCTCTTTCCTTTATGTGAAAATATTGCTGCATGGAATATTTGAGATTTCAATGTCTATGTTCTTCTCTAGGAGTTTTATGGTGTTACAACTTATATTTAAGTCTTTTATCCATCTTGAGTTTATTTTTGTGTGTAGTGTAAGTTGGTGGTCGAATTTCATTTTTTTGCATGTAATTGTCCAGATCTCCCAACACCATTTGTTGAAGAGGCTATTTTTACTTCATTTTATAATTCTGCCCACCTTGTTGAATATTAATTAATCATAAAGACATGGATTTACTTCTGGGCTCTCTATTCTGTTCCATTGATCTATGTGCCTCTTCTTATGCCCCTACCAGACTGTTTTAATTACACTGGTATTAAAATATAGTTTGATGTCAGGTATTGTGATCCCTTCTACTTTGTTCTTCTTTCTCAAAATTACTGCAGCTCTTTGGAGTCATTTATGATTCCATATACATTTTTGAAATGCTTGTTCTATATTTGTGAACTGATATTTTAATAAGGATTGCATTGAACCTATAAATTGCTTTGTTTAGGTTGGACATTTTGATGATGTTAATTCTTCCAATCCAGGAACATGGTATATGCTTCCATTTATTTGTGCCATCCTTAATTTCTTTCTTCAGTGTACTATAGTTTTTCTGAGTACAGGTCTTTAACCTCCTTGGTTAAGTTTATTCCTAGGTACTTTATTTCTTTTGTTGGTATAGTAAATGGGATTTTTTGCCTGATTTTTGATTTTGATATTTCATTGTTGGAGTACAAAAATGCCTTTGATTTCTGAATATTGACTTTGTATCCTACTGTGTTACCACATTCACTTATTAGGTTGTATAGTTTTTTGGTGGAGTTATGGGATTTTTTATGTACATAATCATATCATCTGCAAACAATGACAGTTTTACTTCCTTCTTTCCAAACTGGATGCCTTTTATTTCTTTTTTCTTGTCTGATGGTTGTGGCTAGGACTTATAATACTGTGTTGAATAGAAGTGGTGAAAGCAGACATCCTTGTCTTTTTCCCAATCTTAGTGGGAAAGCTTTTAGTTTTTGCCTGTTCAGTATAATGTTGGATGTAGGTTTCTCATTTATAACCTTTATTATGTTGAGGTATGCCCCTTTTATTCCCTCTTTGCAAAATATAACCAGAAATATTGAAATAAAAAAACTGACGGTAACCAGATGGGAGGAAGGAGGGTATAACAAGGGTAAAGGAGGAGAAGGGTCCTCAAGGAACATGCATAAGGGACCCATCAACAAAGTCAAAGAGGAGAAGGATTGAGGGTAGGGGGTGTGGATGGGTGGGGCTGGAGGAAGTGGTGACAGGAAAATGTTGATGCAGGGACGATGGGGTGGAGTGCAGGGCAGAGGGGATAAAAGAGGGGGAAAATTAGACAACTGTAATAACATATTCAATTAAATGTACAAACAAAGTAAGTACTTCTTAAAAATTATTTAAATTTAGATGCCTCTATAATATTGTATCTGGAGATTCTAAGTTAAAAAAAAAACTTTCACTTTTCTTTCCAAATGATTGAATGTTATCTCTAATTTTTAAATTATCAGACAATAAAATATATTTCACTATATTTCAGTTTGTTTCCTTAGGGTAAATATATGGAATGTAATTTACTAGGTCAAAAGTTATGAAATCTTTTTGCATGTTTCAATATTCATTAATATACTTTTAAAAGTTTGGTGGATTTCATGCTGCCTTACCTTTGGACAATAAAATAGAATTGGCTAAGTAAATGAACAGGTAAACAATGAGTAATGTTAATTTACTTTTAAGGAAAGGTCAGCAAATTGCTTTAAGGATTTATTAAAATTTTATGCAGTATTTTACATGAAAAAATAAGTGTGTTAACTAAGGCTTTGGGTTTCACTAAGTGCCATAAAAGAGAAGTAGCAGCACTTTATTTAAGAAGGTGTGCATTTTTATTCCTTTGAAGTCTTAAATTTATGGGTTAAATTATTGGATGAAATGGTAGTCACAAATTTTGAGATCCAAGATTAGAACATAGGAGAGGAAGGCTGACTTTTAAACTTGTTAAGATTAAGGATGGGGTAAGCAGTGAAACCCTGATTCCTGCTGTTAGATACCCTGTCCAGTTGAGATAGTGATGATGAAGGGGGCAGCTGAGGAGGAGAATGTGGTTGTCACACCAATTTGTAATTTTACTAAATATCCAATCTACATGTCAAGAGAACCATTATCTATCTAATCATCTAAACAAACCAACTCATCCAATTTAATTGTATTTCTTATCACATTTAAAATTTATACACCTCATGTACTTAAAGCAGATTATCTGGATATATTAAATTTAGGCCTAGGGAGTAATAGGTAACCATTTTAAAATTTAAAATAAAGGTTCTTCCTGCCTCTCTGTATACCTGTCCCCTGCTGTATCCTACTTATTAATTCAAGCATTTTTGGTAGGTACCCTAAGATTTTCCACAGTTCTACTTCTTCCTTTCTTGTCTGGATACCTCTCACTTAATTTCTGTCTGATTACACTGGCTGGGACCTGTAGTACAGGTTGAACAGAAATGGCAGGACAAGACATCTTTGACTTGTCCCTAGTCTTGGCAAACAAACATTGAATTTTTTCACCATTAAGTATGATGCAAGCTATAGATTTCTGTAGATGGCCTTCATCAGGTTCAGCAAGTTCTCTTTTATTTCTAGTTTGCTGATAGTTGTTATCAGGAATTGGTATTGAACTTTTGTACAATATTTTTTCTTTCTCTATCGAGGTGATCATGTGTTTTATAGTCATTCTCTTTT
Organism: Mormoops blainvillei; assembly: GCA_004026545.1. Lineage (NCBI taxonomy): Eukaryota > Metazoa > Chordata > Mammalia > Chiroptera > Mormoopidae > Mormoops > Mormoops blainvillei. The sequence continues at coordinate 14,820 of PVJD01004943.1, forward strand.
TTTGCACTTTATTTATTTATGTATTTTGTCCATTACCATTTAGTTCCCTTATACCCCCTACCTCCTGCAATCATCACATTGTTGTCCATGTCCATGAATCTTTTATCCTTTTTGCTTAATCCCTCCACCCTCTATCCTCCCTCACTTAGCTGTCATCCTGCTCTTTCTCTATGAGTATCTCTATTTTGCTTGTTCATTCAGTTTGTTCATTAGATTACACATATGAGTGAAATCATATGGTACTTCCCTTTCTCCACCTGGCTTATTTCACTCAGCATAATGTTCTCCAGGTCCATCCATACTACCACAAAAGGCAAAACTGTCTTCATTTTTATGACCATGTAGTATACCACTATATAAATGTCCCATAGTTTTATCCGCTCATCTATTGATATATTTGGCCATTGTAAACAAGTCTACAATGAACTAAGGGTATGCATGTTCTTTCAAATTAGTGTTTTGGGTTCCTTTGGATATATGCCCAGAAGTGGGATTGCTGGGTCAAATGGCAGATCCATGTTTAATTTTTTGAGTTACCCCCATACTGCTTTCTACAGTGGCTAAACCAGTGCAAAGGGTTCCCATCTCTCTACAGCCTTGCCAGCACTTGTTTGTTGATTTATTGTGGCGGCCATTCTGACAGGTGTGAGATGATATCCCATTGTTGTTTTAATTTGTTTTTTTCTGATGATTAGTGACATTTAGCATCTTTTCATATATCTATTGGCCATCTGTGTGTCCTCTTGGAGAAGTGACGATTCAGGTCATTTGCACATTTTTAATTGGGTTGTTTGTTCTTTTGGTATTGAGTTTTGTAAGTCTATAAATTTTGTATATTAACCCCTTATCAGATGTGTTGGTAAATATGTTCTCTCATTCTGTGGATTGTCTTTTTATGTTCTTGACTTATCATTACATCTTAGACAAATTTTATTTTATAAATAAAAGGATTAGTGCATGCGTGTGTGTTTGTGTGTGAGTATGTGTGTAGAGGGGGAGGAGTGTTCTTTGTTCTTTCTTATTTCATGACTGGTACAGGTTTTCATCCACCTTCTCAAAAATCTTAGAATTCATCTGAGTATTTCCATTATTACACCTATGTCTAATATCCAAGTGACATGCAAGTCCACAGCATCCTTTCTGTTCTCTCTTTTTTTAAGCTTCTTTGTCATATAGATTTCTGCCAATATCACTACCAGTTTGCCCTCTAATCAAATTTAATAGAAAGGCCAGCATAACTTTTCTTAAATGTTAATCAGATTTCATAATCTATGACTAGTAATTCACTAATGGTTCCTATTCCTTAAAAGTACAGTATAAGCTGTTAGTTCACATACTGGCACACTAGTCCTGAATGATCTGTAGACCTATGTGGTTATGTTTCTGGCCCATGTGGAATCCCTCTACAATGTGCCAGAACTATCCCTCCAAGCCATGTCATTTGCTTCTCCTGACTGTGTAACAATGTTCCTATGTTCCTCATTTTGGCCTAACAAATTATCAGGTCTGTCACTGCTCCATAAGACCTTCACAGCTCCTTAACCTGCATGTCCTTGGCTCCCTAAACTAACCACTATATAACACTGGCATAGTTTTTTATGGATTTATTTATTGAAAGTCTCCACAGTAGACCTTCACAGATGGTAGTGTGCCTTTTAATTCTGTATTGCCTTTATCTCCTTTATGCATCACCTGTCACTGTGAGTGGCACAAGTATATTGCAATACCTCTTTATAAGAAAAAAAGGAAAGAAAGAAAGAAAGAAAGAAAGAAAGAAAGAAAGAAAGAAAGAAAGAAAGAAAGAGAAAGAAAGAAAGAAAGAAAGAAAAGGGAAGGAGAGGGAAATAAAAAAATATCTATTATTCATTAGTCTGATTTGACAAATGGTGAGATCTCAAAAGTTGTGGAAAAAATAAACAATGAATAAATCAATTAAATAAAATCAGCTATGAATTCCCTGGCTCTCATTTTTGAATTGTAGTAAGTTTGCTGTTTCACCTCTACACGAAATTGTGACTGAGGGCCATCATGGAGGTACAGTGGGCAGCCTTAGGGAAATGGCCCTTCTTGCTCCCTAAACCATACTGTAAGCAAGTGTTATTGTTGTTCTGGAAAAGACATTTAGCTTTCAGTTACTAAGGGGATCAAATACATGAACTATTCAAAAAAATGGAAGTTTTTCTGTAAGTAATAATTTGTTGTATTAAAGTGTTCATTTTGTTGTATCTGAGATATTCTTCAGTAAAAAAAAACTGTGAACTTTTTGACAAAATGTTATAGGCAGGAACTTCCAAAAAGTTGGAGGGATAGAAAGAAGGGGGACCCAGGTAGACTTGATTAAACATTTCCCTCTTTACCTAAATCTGTCACATTCTTGTAAGGGGCATCTTTCAAGCTCAACTTATGCTAAATAAACATATGTGACCCATGACATGGTCAGAGAGAAATGGGCCAAGTGGACCTGGCTTGGAACCCTGGATGCAACGCTGGGGTATGAATGCTTAACCACACTGAGCCTCAGATTCCTTATTTGTGTAATGCGGATAATAATTTTGCCTTAGGAGATTAAAAATGGAGGTTATAAAATTCCTACTTAAGTGCTGTTCATATAGTAGGTACTTGAAAAAATGGTTATTTCTTGTCCTTTGGCTTTGCCTGCATACTTATCTTACTCATTGTAAACTTACACAGTTCAATCTCCTCAAAAGCATAATGCAAGATTCACTTTCTCTATTCAAAAACCTTTCAAACACAGAGAATGTGTATTATTTCTAAATACGATAACCTCTATCTTCAATATTCATGTAGGATAGAGTTCCTTTCATTATTTAATTGCTCAAGTCATCAAAATATGTCATTTTCTGTCTGGAAGGGGGTGTGCATATCAATTGACCTAGATTTGGGTCCTGGAATTGGTGGGCAAAGTTAGGAATTCTTTCAAAAGTTGAGCAGAGTTTTGGGCCTGTAGAGGTAGAATGTTCTTTATCTTCAAGACAGAGAGAGCTGGCCTCTCTTGTGAAACATTCTAGTGTTCAAAGCTGCCCTCAGACACAGATGTTGTTCTGTCTTCCTCTCCCTTTCGCAGATGACAGCAAAACTCGTTTCAGCAGCAGCCTACCCTCAGCCAGCCTGGGCAGCCTCCTGGATGACCAGCACTGGCACTCAGTCCTCATTGAGCGGGTGGGCAAGCAGGTGAACTTCACCGTGGACAAGTACACGCAACACTTCCGGACCAAGGGGGAGGCGGATGCCTTAGATATCGACTATGAGGTGAGTTGATACTTTCTGCAGATCCCCAGGCACCTTGCTCAGGATCAGTGTGAAAACTAGTAAATAGAAGAGCAATAGAGGAAAATCTTACCCTGGGGTTTAATCTTCCCCTCTATGAAAGCCCAGGCAGCCTACATTGGAGGAGACCATGGAGAGAATCTGAACAGTGAATGAGCATGGACATGGGAAATAATGATGCTAACCCATAGTGAATCAGCTAATTGTGTGAAATTTTAAATCAGCAAGTCTCATTTGTACTTTTTTTTCTTCTTCTTCTTTTTTTGTTTGTATCAACCTGTGTCACTGCTTAGTCTGTTGGTTAATTCAATCATACTTTTTTCAAAAATCAAATTTAATTAGCTGTGGTAATGGATGATTTAAAGGATTATACTAACATAAAGTTACATGTCAATTATACCTCAATAAATTAGGAATTAAAGTAAAACCTAAAGTAATCTAAAATATGGACTGTAGGTTTTTGTCTTTAACTTTCATTCCTAAGCAAACTTTGGCTAATATACATGAACAGTTACTTTCTTATAGAAGAGGCACAGTGACATGCACCAATGCTACAAAACAAAGAAAGTTGTACAAAGTTCTGCAAAATGGAAGCCAAGAATTAACCATCTTTGCTGGTAGCTCAATTCAAAAAGTGTACATTGTGCCCTTACTGTATACCAGGCAATGTTCTAGACAATAAAATTAGAGATTACTGAGGCAGACTGCCTGATATGGAGGATCTTACAGTATAATAAGTAGTCATACCTGGAATAACTGGTGCAGAACAGAGAAATGAAAGCTACACTGGAGTCCAGCACAGGGCACTGTGGAGATACAGGAGAGAGGGCACTTAGCTCAAGCTAGTAAGATGGTGATAGGTTTCCAGCAGGAGACACTGCTAAGTCTCACAAAAGGTGTAGGGCTGGTTTGATGAGGAAGGTCAGAGATGCAGACCAGGCCAGACAACCCACTGCAGAGCAAAAGGCATAATTGTTATAGTCCAGCATTTATGGGGTTTGAAACAACAGGCAAGCAGTTCTGTTGGAGCCAGCTGCTAGTGACTCATGAGGACCAACTATAGACTTTCAGGAATTTTGTAAACTGGTTGGTAAACACAACCATTATTAAAAATTAAGTTATACAAACTTACAATTAAAGTATTAAAATATAATAAATTTATTAATTCTTAATTATTTTACTATACCATATTTATCTATAACTTTCCATCATTATGTCTGTCTATATGTACTTAAGGTTTCTCACTCCTGCTATATCGATGTGGTGGAATGACAACTCTTTTCAATTCTATGTTCAGTAACATTCCTTTAATAGCTTGAAATCCACCATGATGGGAATATTTACATCAGGGCTATTGGAAAATATTATAAATCAAGTTTTGATTTGTTTTATTCATTGTTTAGACCAGTGATGGACAAACTACAGCCTGTAGGTCAGTTTTGGTTTAAAACCTATTATCCTATAGCTTGTGTGTTAAGAAAAATGTTTACATTTAAAGGGCTGTCAAAAGAATAAGAAATAAAAAATGAATATGGGATAGACTGTATGTGATTACAGGTAAAAAAAGTTTAGTGAAAATTCAACAAAGCCATTCTATCAGAATCAATTGGTTATGTGGAATTTATAATAAATTATATTATAAATTATTGTTGTAAATTGTGTCTACACATTGTTTATATCAGTAAAATAATTTAATGTTTGTTTACATGCACATATATAGACACGCATACATAAACATCTGTGTGTTAAGTGGGGCACCATGAATAGCCAGATTCTAAATCTTTGCCAATGTACCACTTGAGGCAAGGGATAGCGTACAATAAAACAAGACCAGGGAAAACCCAAGTGATTATGGGCCATGTAAGCCATGTTAAGGAACTTAAACTATGGGGGATGAGGAGCCACAAAAGGATTTTTTGCAGGATGGTGACATGACCAGTTTCAGATGAGTAATTCTGCATGTATGTTGTAGGAGTCAGACCAGTTAGCATATCCTGGAAATTTGTTAAAAATGAAAACACTCAGGTTCCACCCAAACTTGAGGAACCAGGAACTCTGAGAGAAAGACCCAAAAATATGTTTTTAGAAGTCCTCCAGGTGATTTTGATGCACCTAACATTTGAGAACCCCTATTTTAGAGCAGTTACTCTAAAGCAGTTATTCTGTGGTTTAGCCTTCTGGGCTGGTGGAAGGAGGGGGTTGCTGGACAGACTATTGAAAACTCTGTTGTGATACAACTTCAATCACTAATAGGAGACAATAGAAGAGTGACAGTGGTGATAAATAATTGAAAATTTAAGATATTATGTATTTTTTATTCAATTACAATTATGAGCTATGAGAAAGATTTTCTCTTTTAATCCTAATCTTATTTTAGAATACTGTGGATGATACATGACATTCATTAACTTCAAAAGAAAACGTGTCACTCTTTGACTTAGAATGCAAGATATCAGCAGATTTATTTTTTAGTTGCTTATGACTAGTAGTCTATGGATATCAATCATTCTCATTTTTCAACTTTGTTTAAGTAATTGAAAAAAAGAATATACACAGTATTGAAATTATCTTAAAGCAAAGGGATACCTTTTATGAACCTGAGGACAATTTAAAAAATAAAATAAAATCATGTTTGTGTCACTATTTCCCCAAATACCTTACCTCTACTGGCATAAGATGATTGCAAAGTTCATTTAGTTGTCTGCTTTAATATGTATTTTTAAGATGATACCTGTCTGTGGTCTCCTCTGTAGAGAACCTGTATGGAATCACAGCTGAGTGGTATAAAATGAATGTCAGCATTAAGAGAAAGAAATCCAATGAAGCCATTCAATTTATGAAATTAAAACAGATTCTTTTCAGGAAATTCCTGAATTTCTTGGTACCTAATAAAAATGGTTTCCTAAAAAAAGCAAACAAATTAAAAAAAAAGAAAAAAGAAAACCCACACACCTTGAAATGTCCCCATGAAGCAACCTCTGCTTCAGAAAATTCAAGTCCCTTCCAGAGTGTGTGTCCAGCTTGCTCGAATGACATAAAAGAAGACAGATTGACTGGAATAGTGATGTTGGATGTTGGTTCTACTGGAATGCAAGAGATATGTAACAGGAGAACACTCTAGAAAAACTGGAACTCTTCAGCTTTTGAACTTTCACCTTAAAGGCCATGTGGAAAAGAGCACTGGGAATGGAAGTCCTACGTTGCAATCACTTTACCATTAACTAGTAGTATAGGTCTGGAAAATGAAAAATCTTTAAAAATCTTAACTACTATTACACAGAAACAATATTAGCACTCTTATTGGAAGGGATAGCGCTAACTAACATCTAAATCTAAAGTTTACTTTATGACAATAGTGTTCAATAATCAGAATCTAGGTTATTGATTTGATTTCTACCATGGTCTCATATGTGCATATATGAGCCCTGACCACAACCAGCTAGAAGGGTGACTGAATTCAGGCCCCCGGTTTTATAAGTTCTTTAAAATTTTGGATATTAACCCATTATTAAATGTATCAGTGAATATGTTCTACCATTCAATGGATTGTCTTTTTGTCTTTGTTGATGGTTTCATTTGATGTTCAAAAACTTTCCCATTTGATGTAGTCCCATTTGTTTATTTTTTCTCTTGTTTCTCTTGCCTAAAGAGATATATCAGATAAAATGTTGGTAGAAGCAATATCCAAGATTATACTGCCTATGTTTTTTTCTAGGATTTTCTAGGTCTAATGTTTAAGTCTTTAATCCATTTTGAATGTATTCTTGTGCATGGTGTAAGATGGTGGTCTAGTTTCTTTTTTCTGCATGTATCTGTCCAATTTGCCCAATGCCATTTATTGAATAAACTATTTTTAGTGCATTGTATGTACTTGTTTCCTCTGTCAAATATTAATTGACTATAAACAGTCCAATTAAAAAACTGGACAAAGGACCTGAATAGACATTTCTCCAAGAGGACACACAGATAGACTATTGACATATGAAGAGATACTCAAGGTCATTAATCATCAGAAAAATGCAAATTAAAACCACAATGAGATATCATCTCACATCTGTCTGAATGGGTATGATCAATAAATCAACAAACAAGTGCTAGTAAGGATGTGGAGAAAGGGGAACCCTTTTGCACTGTTGGTGGGAATGGAGATTTGTTGAGCCACTCTGGAAAGCAGTATAGAGATACCTAAAAAAATTGAAAATGGATTTTGGCTCAGCAATACCACTTCTGGGAATATATGCAAAGGAACCCAAAACACTAATTCAAAAGAACATGCAGCATTATTTACAATCACCAAGATATGGAAGCAGACCAGGTCTCCATCAGTAGATGAGTGGCTAAAACAACTATTGGACCTTTACACAATGGAATACTACTTGGCCATAAAAAAGAAGAAAATTTTACCCTTTGTGACAGTATGGGTGGACCTGGAAAACATTATGCTAAGTGGAATAAACCAGTCAGAGAAAGACAAATACCATATGATTTAACTCATATGTGAAATCTAATGAATTAATGGAACCAACAAGCAAACCAGAGACAGATTCATAGACAGAGGATGACAGCTAAGGGGCAGGGAGTGTAGGAGGTGGAGGGATTGAGTAAAAAGGAAATGGGGACTCATGGACTTGGGCAACAGTGTGGTGATTCCAGGGGGTAGTGGGGAAGGCGATATAAGGAAGTAAATGGTAATAGAAAACAAATTCAATAAAATAATAAATTCTCAGAGCATGTATTGCTGTCGTAGAGCTATACCCTATCAAATTCCATATGGTGGTTAATTATATTACACAAATCTATGTTCCTCTTCAAATTTTAGTGTGTTGTGAAAATATTTGGTGAGAAAATATGGTAGCTTTCATTCGTCTCTCTTAGACCACCTTAAGAATATCCATCAAATGGCATCATGCCTTTCAATGAGGCATCTACTAGAAAATTTACCACATTAGGATGTAAACAGTTGTCTGCTTCTCCTCCCACTTAGACAGCAAACACAGACAAAGACTCATAGAATCTTCATCAAATGAAAAGGAGGAATAATGTATTCCTTTGCTTCACATTGGAATGTCATACCAGTTCACATCACTCAGCTTGTGTGGCTTTCACCAAATGCTTACAAGGAAAACTATAACAATTCAGTTCTCTTCCAGGTTGGAAGAGAAGGGCTTCAGAAAAGAGAGAGTTTTAGGATCTTAGAGATTCCACTTCTCTGAAATCCTCATAATCCCAGAAATACTTTTCTATCAAGACCACTCAGTGATCCCGTTTTGCATATGCCTTTCAATCATCAAAACTATTAAAAACATTTTTAAATATAGGATTTACATGTTCTTAATGCTGAAAATGCATTTTATAAAATAACAAAATGTATTCTAATCTGACTTATTAGTAAAAGAAACTAGATTATCTCTAGCCCTCTAAATATTTAAAATTACATATGCGTGATATGCATATCTTAAAAATAAATTTTATCAAAGTGTAAAAGAAATCATAAGATAGTATTTTTATAAGTGAATATTTTGGGAAGTTTTTCTAAGTATGATATAAATTTCAGAAACCTGGAAATACAGTATATGGACAATTTTGCCTATATAAAAATTAAACATATGTATATTCACATGACAGTCCACAAAAATGCATATATGACATCACCCCCTGAACAACTTGAAAACACACTTCAAAATTCAATTAATAAAGAAAATATCTCCTGCATGTTATTTTTATAAAGGCAAGTCAATGAAAAACCAGGTAAAGAATATGAATATGTTAAAAAATACAAACTGCTCTAAATATATGAAAAGATGCTCAACCTCACTAAAAAAGAGAAATGCAAATTCACGTTACAATTATATTTTTTACTTAGATTGCAAAGACCAAAAACTTTATAATGTCAGCACAGACAGCAAGAAGCACCAGTGTTTCATATGTTGTTTTAGGGGCTGCAATCCATACAATATTAAAGAGAGAGTGCTATCTTTTAATATTGGAAACACACATTTCAATTAAACAATTTTGTTTCTAGCAATTTACCCTAGAATTATAAGCAAATGTGTGCAATGGGCAATATTTTAGGAAAAAAATAAAATAGGACTTCCCCAAAATTCCAACAAAAGGAAGTTAATAAAAAAATTTTGGTAAGTTCACAGGGAAACAGAACTTCTAATGTGCCAGGTAATCTTGCACTGTCCACATAGCCATGCAGCCAATGCCTTGCTTGACAGTTGATGTAGGTCTGGAAGGACAACTGTGATTCTCCCGAAACACTAGGAATGGAGGCCTGCAGGGAGGTCTCCAAATCCATCTCTGTTTTGCCACTGCCCTGTGTGAGACTATCATAGTAGTTCCTCATTGCCTCCTAGGTTCTGATGAGGCTTTTCCTTCTGCCCTCAGAGAATAGAGCTGCCCCACATAGAACTGCTGATCTGTCCGGGTTTGGTTCTACAACAGCAGACTCCCACGGCTTGCACTGTTATTGCCTGACCTGTTTTGTTTTTGTATTGTCTTTTTTGGTGTGTGAGTCAGGGATAATGAGCAGCTGCAATGCTTGGCCACTCTTCCCTTTACTGTCTGGGTAAATCGAAAACATCTGAATTGAAAAGTGGCTCTTTCTCCTTTATCTTTACCAGCCCATCAGGCAGGCCTTGAACTTGGGCTTTCCATGTTATTCTCTGTGTTTGCTTGAGAAACACATGCAGAAGTTTTATGTATCCATTAAAAAGAATCTGCCAGCCCAACATGTTCTGATATAAACTATCACCATTATAAATTATTAAATGAAAAGAAAAATCATTATGCAGTACAGGGTAAATACTACCTGTGTTTAAAAAATAGAGAAGAAAGTAGAGACTTGAAAGCATAGAGACAGACACAAATATCTAATAGGATATTAAAGAGATGGAAAAGGCAGATGATCAGAGAGTAGGGTCAATGAATAAAGAAGCCTTACTTTTTGCTTTGTATTGTTTTTCAACTTTGTGAATTTTCTATGACCTGCAAAAAAATATTTTAAGAAGAAACCACAGCAATAGAATACATGACTTAAAAGATATTTCTTATAAGTTCTCCTAAAATCACAGAGTCTGATTTTTATTTATAGTCTTTTCCAAAACACACCACTTATATTATTAAATTTATATAATTTTAATCATCTTTTTCATCATGTTCACCCCAGCCATAGAATTTAAACCCATCATAAGGGTGGAGATGTTGCTTTTCACTTTCATTTATTTCTCTAGGATTGTGCCTAGTATTTAACACTCAGCAAATATTTGTTAAGTAGGTGAAGGAAGCCTCTTTTTGTGAATTATAAAAATAACTATGTATGCTTACTTCCCATAAGAAGTTCCTAATAGCCTCCCCATGCTCAGAGGTCACCCCTTTCTGCCACTCTCACTTCAGTTACTACTGCTTCTGTTAGAGCTCAGACATGATTAAAGGACTGACCAGACATAATACAACTAATTTATTTGGTGATTGAAATAACTGTAGATCACTAAGGAAACTGTCTTCCAGATCATGTGATAGTATAAATATTATGATTCTTTTTTTTCTTTGGAAATTCTGTTGCAAAGCTCAAGTAGAAGACCTACATGGGGGAAAATAAACAGAAGAAAATAAAATAAGGAAAAAAATGAGCAGATGCAATGTGGAATTAGTAGAAAAAAATGGAAGAAAGAAAGGTTCTTATTTTGAATGGCATTTTATGATTTTGTTTAATCCCTTAAACAGCCTTGTGAAGGAGATTATTACGTCCTATATCACATACATAAAACCAAGACAAGAGAGACTGATGAATACCCCAACCCTATTTCTCAGTAGCCAAAGTAGGAAACGCAGGATTTGACCCCAGGTCTGTGTGGCCATTGGACTGGAGATCCTTCTGGTAAGCCGGTTTTCTCTCTGAAGGAGGGTTGATCCCTCAAGATACAAGCAGGTTCTGACCCTTGTCCTGGTTTCTACATAAATTCAAGTCTTGATACCACGTTACTTGTGACCATTATTTTTTCTAGTTGTAAATTTAAGATGTGATTTTTGGACATGCTAATTTTATGTTTGCTCAAGTTTTATAGTGATTAAATGGAACATAAAGACTAGTCTTAAGTGTATATTGAAAGTAAACTAATTGTGTGGAATGTGAGGGAGGGAATATTTCATTACCAGTATTATTCACACAAAAATCATCTTTTTTACTAACAAGAACTAAAAAAATAAAAGTTTTATTCTAATTTAGCTACTGTTAGGGTGGTAGAATAGGTTTCAATTATCTATTAAGACTTTTGAGTCTTGCTGAATTTGGGCAAAATTATTGTAATCATCAGTAAAATAGCATAAAGTTAGCCAGGCTCCAGTTGAGTACTTGTGGGACCTGAGGCAAGTGTACAAATGGAGTCTCACACATTGGAAGTTTAAATAGTTGAAGAGTTAAAAATAAGCTAACAAACTTTTGAATAAAATATGCTCTTCTCTCTCCTTTGACAAATGTACCTTGACAAATATATCCCACATGCTCAAGCTCTGTCTACACTGTAGGCAGCTGCTCTGTGGCCACTCCTCAGCCCTCGGGCCCATGATCCACAGACAGGAGGACAGACTGGGAAGAAAATAAAGGGTACAAGGCCTTCCGATACAGAGATGCTGTAGAGGAAGACCAAGGTTTAGAAAGGTCTTTCCCCACTTGGCTTCAAACAACCCTCCTGTGAGACAGAACCAAACCTGAGGATAGCCCCAAGGGGGCCCTCTGGAGTATCAGTTTTTAGCAGTAGCGCCTCTTGCCTGTCTGTATGAGGGAGACTGAATTTAAGATTTCCAATGAGCAACTTGCTTGAATGTTGACATATATATGATTTAACCCATTGTTTAAATAACCTGAGGTAAAAATATTGTACATTTATTCAGAGAAAAAATTATAAATATATGATGAACCAATTAAGCTGTGTCAGCACCTGATTTCTATGAGTCTGTAAAAAAGATACCGATTTAGAGACGGGAACCATAGGCTAGCAATTGATCAGATTTGGACCAATAGCAACACTAACAATAATAAAAAAGAGGTCTGGATACAGCCCGTAAATTTTCAACCTGTATTCAGGTGTAAAACCTGCTTTGTAGCTTGAGAACATATGGTTGCTCTAGCAGAGAAAATAGGAGGAGCTGGTTTATGCTGTTAAGAAAATAGCGGTGGTTTCTGCTGCTGTATTGTACACCCCCTCTCCTTTTCTTCCCCACAGGCAGACTGCAGAGACTCACCAAATGTTGTTGGCAGTTTGTGTAAGCCTAAGGGTTTCCTGGGGATGTGGCACTTTCAGTTTTAAAATACGGGAAAGTGTCAGGCAAACTAGGACACAGAGTTCACCTTAGCCTGAGGCTTGATTCATTGAAAGGGTTATTCTCTTGAACCAGAAATAGAAACTAGAGGCAAGGCTGTGTGCATAAGGGTTAAAAGATGGAGCTGGAGACTGAAGAGTTGAAGTTCCAGCACCCCCACCTTTTAACTGAACAGACTCAGTCAAAGTGCTCCATCTTTGTAGGGCATTGTGAGCACAATTTCTTGTTGACCTCATATTTTACAACCAATTGTAACTATTGCATTTTTAAATAAACATTAGTCTCATTTCCCATTTTATCAAAAATATTTAATAGCACTATTGACAAATAAGTGAGATTCCAACATATTAATTCTTGATTATTTTCTTTAAAAAACTGTATGGGCTTTTTGAAACATTTCCTATTTTTTATCTTTACAGAAAATAATTTGTGACTGTGCACATAGTGTCTTGGTATGATGCAGATAGCTGAATAGAGGTATATTTTGTTGGTCCCTTGGTTTTAGTTTGGCCATATTCGCTGAGAAGTTAGCATCAGAAATAAATATAAAAATGTTTATTTTCTTTTATTTTTTTCTTCATCTCTAAAATAATGTTTTATTTAGTATTAAAAAGGTTCAGAAAGGAAGTGAGTAGTTTTGTAAAGTAAACTCTTAAAAAGCAATCAATTATAGTTGTTTTTACATGGACTAATCAGGACCCTTTTAAATGTATAATCAAGTAGCATCTATAAATATTCAAACCACTTGGCTCATGCATACAACTGAATCTACTGAAATTCACTTAGTTTCCTGTTTCTTCAGAACTTATAACTAAGGTGTTTTATTTTGTTTTGTCTTTTTTTTCTCCTCATAAAGCTTAGTTTTGGAGGAATTCCAGTACCAGGCAAACCTGGGACCTTTTTAAAGAAAAACTTCCAGGGATGTATTGAAAACCTTTACTACAATGGAGTCAACATAATTGACCTTGCTAAAAGACGGAAGCATCAAATTTACATCGTGGTAAGTCAACATCTTTTCAGCTTGACAGTTTCTAACCCTGTACACATGCCACCCTCAGTACCTCCTCAGAATATGTGTATAGTACCGTTTTAGAGGTCCCATCAGCCTTCCATGGCAAGCAGGATGAGATGCAGGGATTGCGTCAGTGTAGATTGCATCATTGGGAGAAACAAACACCTTAGAGGTGCCTGGGCAGTTGCATGTTCCTGGCTGTGAAGTTGCGCAGAAGCTGCACGTAAGTTCTGCAGTCTGCATTGGACTAACTGATTCTCTTTTTTACCTATGTGAGATGAAACAATAGAACCAGAGACTGTGTTAAACTCTTATTGTTTATACTTAAAATAGGGCATTTTGAATGAGAGGCTAAACTTTGGGTGTTTTTGACATTTCCTGTTCAGTACTTACCATATTGGCAGGTTAAATAGCTTCTAATTAATGAGTATTTGTCTTCTCCAATAGACCATGAGCCTTATGAGGGTCAGGCTTGTCTTGTTCTTTGTCACTAGTACATTCACAACAACACCCATCAGAGTACCTTGTACACAATTGATACTCACTAACGCTATTTTCAACTATAACTTCGGAGTAGTTTTTTTTTTTTCTCCTTCCAGTTCTAGCGTTCTTTACATCACATGTGGTATAGCCCCATGGTTTGGTACATACACAGTATAAATTACTATGTCTTCTGCATGGATTGGCCATTTTATCCATATGGAATGTTTTTCTCTGTCTGTGATAATTGTCTTTTCTTGCTATCACTGGACCGTAGTAAAAGTCCTGACTCTCTTAAGCCATCTTTGATACTAACCCTGAAAGGAGTGGGTGGGGTTCCTCATTACTGCTGGGCAGGGCCAGAAATTCAGGCTCTGCTAGGCATGTGACCTCCACTGATGCTACAGGAAGAGGATTGCTACATCCTAGCAAGGATTAAAGCCCTGGCTTCCTACTTAGTCATCTCTGACACCTAGCTGGGAGCTCTGGGCACCTGTTGTGGCATGGTTGGATAGTAGTGGGGCCACAGTTTTTTCTATTGGGCTTGGTTGGCATAGAACAGTTATTAGTCTAAATGTGTCCTGACTTATTATGCTTCCCTTTCCTGGTCCTTTGATTACGGAGAACAGACTTCTAATGGTGAGTTTTTTTCTACACCAGTTGATCTCTCTGGGTTGCTAGCCTCTTCAGCAATAAATTTAGGATATTTAAGGCCAAGAGAAAATCTAGGGAACTTACCATTATTGTTCTTTGGGTCTCAATATCATTATACATGCTGGCTTTCTCCTCTCTGCCATTCAGATTCTTATTAGGTTTCTTTTCCGCATAATGTCTAGGATTTGTAAGTTGCACTTAGTGGTAGAAACAAAGAAAATCAGAATACTTCATCTTCCTAGAAGCAGAAGTCCCTTAAACTGATATCCTTTTAAAACCCATGACAACAGTAAACCATTCTGTCATTGATAGGAAAAACCTAATTCTCTTTTGTATTTGGTTATTGGATTATATGGTCAAAATGAGATTTAAATTATCTTTATGTTTATTTTTTATAAGCATAAACTATAATATATATTTTCAATTTGGGGGTTCTATAAGGTAATGCTTTTTGCTAATGTTGCCATTGGATTCTATGGTGTGAGGCAGGGTTGCCTGGGGGAAATAATATTTGGGTTAAGGTATGTAAACATTTTAAAAGGTTTGAGCCAAATGTCTGACTCTGTTAGCTCTGAAGAGTAACGGTGGTGCTAAGCAGTGTTTAATTCCCTGGCTGTGGTTCTAGGCTATCCTCTGCCATTACTTACCCATTCCTTGATTCATGACAATTCTCCCACCACCATTTGCTTAGGTTGTCAATCTTCTAATTAAGCTAAACACTAGATTTCTAATGACATTTTTCGTGAGTTTAGGTCAGGATACTGGGCCATGTAAAACAGCTACGCCCACCCATTCCCCAATATTATTCCAAAGAAATATTTTATAATGTACCAGTTTCATTGAGTTCCCTAATACAGTGGAATCATACACTAGGAGTTTAGCTTAGACTAATGTCATGACCATCAACACATCTGAGTAGCAAGACAACACTACCTGCCACTGTGTTAAGAATTGGCAGAGCAATTTGAAAAACAAGGAATTTAGTAAACATTGCTCACCTTCATTGCTCATATACTGGGGTTTTTGAAAGCATTAGCTATAAGTAAGATCCCTATGGCAACATTTATAGATGAAATCTCCATAGATTTTATGCTGTAGATAATATTTTAATGATGAGATATATTAGATATGTCAGTGAGCACACAGTGCAGAAAGAGAAAAAAGGGAGAACAAGGTGGAAAAAACATGAATTTCTAAATATTGGCAGACTCATCATCTCCTTTTCTGAGAGAACCATTAACTAAACCTTTAATAACTGTTTTGTTGATTGTAAACTACTGTATTACTTGCCAAATTTCCTAAAACTTTGCTAGCATATGTTATTGCTCAGAGTCTAATTGGTAGTATTCTTACTATGAAGCACAAAGATTCCATTTAGCACTAAAGTACTTGGGAAAAAAACCCCAAGGAAACTGTTTTACTTTATATGTCAACAACCTGTAGTTTTAACCTTCACAATGTAAAGGGGGTATAAACATTATTTTCCCCAAATTACTTTCATCACCTTGCTTAAGTGAGAATTCACATCAATACACACACACATACAAAGCCTTTTTTATTTTTTCCTATTTCTTTAGAATTCCATGTTGGAAGAAATGGTTTGCACTCTTAATTACAAGTGCAAAGCCTTTTATTCCCCTAGTCAGGTTTAAAATGTCTCCAAAGACACAGTATCAGTTACAAAATCAGCTTTGCTCCAAGTCACTAAGTCACTGCTCTGCTAAATGAGGACTTCTGAAAGAGATGGTGCTTTGGTCCTTTTCCAGTGTTTATAGGTTCTCTCACAGTTGCTGAGTCTTGGGGGTTTCAGAGTTTAGCAGGAGACTTTAGGAGCCAACAAATCAGACAACAAGAGTATGGTAATACCCATAAATTACAAAATGAGATTTCAGGCTCAAGGGAGCAACGACCTTGGCTGCATCCAGGCAGCATCCCCATTTCAGTTTGTTATTCCTTTCTGGTGGGACCTGCCCACTCCCTGGAGATTTAACAACTGTTCCTTGGGGATAATTCCATTTAATTCTTATAGCCTGATTTAACTACAAGATGATCCTCCACATACCAAAATGCAGTAAAACTAACAGTTTAAAATAGACATAAAAATACCTCACTATTCTTCCTCAAATATTTCTTCCTATGCTAATATACTATGATATCATAAACACTCAGGAAGTGAATGGCCCATTGAAGTATGTGTATAGTACCTGTAATGTGAATTATTATATAAGTAAGAAATGTATTGCCCTGCTATTTTCTTGAAAATGATTAATTTTATACCTTCTGCTTCATAATAAAGGATGCTTTATCTGAGCTTTCCTTTCTGGTGTTTACATCACCTCTCCCAGAGGCAAGAGGAAAAATATGACTGCCTAGGTACTGGCTGTGGTCTTACCCACTTATTTAACTGTAGGTCTTAAAATTATTTTTTCTTTATTTAAAAGAAGAGGATATTAAAAGTGCTCATGTTACTGTGCTTTGTCTTCAACAGAATGGAGAAAAAACAAAATGGTTAATAGCAAGACTATGCTTACAAATTGGCTTTGGAGCTAACTGACCATGTCAATTCACTTCTGTGCCTTCATCTCCAAATAATTGAAATCAAGGAATTGGATGTCCAATGGCCAGTACTAATCATCTATAATCATAACCACATCCTTATGGCTAAAGTTGCTAAACAGTCGCAAAATGTGTTTCCACTCAGTCTAGAGGGAAGCCTCATGGACCTCTCAACCCTCTGTTCCCAGCAACACTAGAAGTGACATAATGGTGGATAAACTGCTTAAGTTCCTAGTCCCCAGTCCATGCTTGCTTAGCTATGGGACTTTGAGCAAGCTCCCAAACCTCAGTACCGTCATGTAAAGTGGGAAAATTTTAATACCTACTTCAAAGTGTTGTGAAGATTAAATATCTTAAATGATATTAAATAAAATTAAATATATAAAATGGGGAAAATTACAGTATCAAACTCAAAGCATTATTGTGAGGATGATTTTGCACAATACAAGGTCCACAGTAGGCACTCAATAATTTGGAGCTATTATTAAGTAAAATTTATACTCATACATTTGACTGAAATTGGCATATAAGCTAATATTTAATTGTCATCTTAATGTTTGTATTCCATGATCCCAACAAATAATAAAAGTAGACTGGAGAAAACTCAAGCTCTACCTCCTGAGTCTGAAGTTTAGTTTACTCCAAAATTATAAATTATGGAGTGGGTTTTGACCAAAGAGACTACAAACTTATGTATCTTATTCATTTGAGGAAATTTAATGACCAGTTCTAGACTAGATTTGATTAAATAATGTACTCTTTTAAAATAAAGTCACTAGAAAAGATGTTGCCCAGTAGACTGGGTATAAGAGGCATACGAAGTATAGTGGAGAAGATTGTGAAGTGTATTATCTTTTCTCTATATTTCTGCTGCCATCCATCTCACTGGAGAATAGTTGTTTCTCTCTTGAAGCCCTGAATCCCAGAAAATGCACTCAGAGATAAATATAAGTCTACAGATGACATCACATACACATTCACATCTGAATTCAGCTACACACACACTCACTCACACTAGACCAGCAACCTTTGTCTTAACTTCCTGTGACCCAAAAGCTCATGAAAATTGCTCAGAGAAAACTCCTTAGTGTCTAGTGAAGCCTATAATTTCTTCAGCTTGTCCCTGGGATCATGTTTCATCTCTGTGAGTATGCTCTGTGATAAATTATACTTTCTCTTGATGGAAGAAATAATTTCAAAAACAACTGACATATCATGTCTTCTCTCTGAACACTCCCACTATCTTCCACTGTTATTTGACCAACCTGACATTCACATTGCCTGCTTCTATGTTATATGCCCCTCATGCCCTGGAAAATTATATCCAAATTATTAGCTTCTGGAGAAGTTACTTATTTTCTTTCTTTGAGAAAACTGAAATCCCTTCAAGGTCATATGAGGAATAATATGGCTTAAATTTAAAAAAAAATAAAATAACAATGAAGTGGTCATCCTCTCTGAAAATTATTCTATCTTAAATCAGCTTTATAACTTCTGTTTTGAAGATGTCCATTTCCTTGGCTCATATAATGAAAGCATTATGTGAAGTTATTAAAAAAAACCTACTTTAGAATGTTGAAACATATATTTACATATATTCTTGATGAACATTTGGAATATATAGACTAGAACACTCAGCCAACCAGAGGGTAAAACAATGTTCTCATTTTTATGTATTTAATTTTCATATTTTAAATATTTTTTTATATAGCATAGACCACATTTTACTGATATCTTTATATCTTGCTCTTTAAGGTTAATATTTTTCTTAAAATATTTCTTTCTTTATTTTTATACAATTATTTAACATCTTTATTTACAAGAATCAAAAGATCATTTAAACATTAAATAAACGCATCATAGTGTATTCAAGATTTTACCATGTTAAATTTTACGTTGTTTGAAGTTTTACTGCCAAAAGTACTGGCAAGATTACAAATACAATGCATATGTAGATGTTTTTACTCAACCATATTATTTAAAGTCTTTAACAATTTCCATACCCACAGCATACAGAGAACAGGACTCTCCTGCCAGTTTCACCTCATGCTCTCCAGCTATTTGAATATTCAAATGTTTTTCAAAAGAGTGGAGCTAAATGAAAGGTGATATCAACTCAGTTTCTTCTATGCAAAATTTCCAGCTAATGAGCTGACCATATTCTTTATATGTTCTTTTTTTCTCCAATGATAATAATAATGATACTCGCTTCCTTTGAAGACATCTTATTTCACAGAACCATCTTACAGACAATTCAGTGTTAATGCCAGAGGGTAGCAAAAGGGATGACAGATAGAGCTACGCTTGTGTTAGTCCCTCTGTCCCTGAAACATCTGTGAGATGTAGTCATGGGTAGACATTACTTTATACTAAATGATCCATTATGGTCAGGACTAGGCAAAGTCAATGGTATATAGTCAACTGCTGTGTCAGTCACAGCCTTCTTACCCTACTTCTGGGAAACACTACACTATCAGTTTTTATTCTTTTTATTATATGTCTCTTTTTCCTAGGGCCCTGAATGACTTTCATGTCAAACTGAAGAAAACAAATACAAGGCTGAACAAATCTATGAATAACAACACATACTTGGGAATTGAAGACCAATGAGGTGTTTTGGAAATGACCTCTACATAGTTTACTAATTGTCAAATAAATCTCTCTTGGTTATCTCTTGCAATGTAAGAGTTTAGAGCAGAATCCTTGCCTTTGGCAAGAAAAAGAGGCAGCAGAGGGTGGAGTGCCTGAGGAGAACCTAATTCTCTTACACCTAGATGGATGTGATGTTGGCAGGAGCTCCTAACTAGTCCGATAGCTCTCAGTATGTCCAGCCTCTGGCACCTGGATGCCAGACTTTTCCTTCTGGATTTCAGGAGATGGATGAGTCTTGCATAGGAATTAAGTGCTTCCTCAGAAACTCGGTCTCTGTTACCAGTGGTTCTTATATTTCTACAAAGTGAATGGCAACCTTTGTGCTTGGTTTTTGATTCCTTTATAATAAACTCTTCTAGTATATAAAAGTTTGTTCCCCGTAGTTTGTCATCAGAGCTGCTTCTTTTTCAACCAGGCATAGACTATTCACTCTTCCTGAAACTCACTATGCATATATATTCCTCTCAGCCTTTTGTTCTGTGCTTCCCCCACACCAGGTAAATTGTCTTTCTCTTTTACCTTTTTCATGACCCAGCTCCAAACTAGCCATCCTTCTCTTCTTCAAGCTGACAAGTGGAGTTAGCACCCTGAAACATTGGGATACTCAAAATATTTCACTGATTCTCAGAGTTAGAGCAGAGTTTTGGAGCCCCCAAAAGCTGTGTCAACCATGGAACCTTGAGTTATTGCCTTTTGGGGAGGTGAAATGTATGCTGGCAAACTTAGGTTTCAGGAAGCAAGGACAGTGGGCTATATAGCACAGGGGTTTTGGGGCAGCAAATGATTGGGAACTTTTGAAATTATAAAAATGTAACCATGGTTAGGGTGAAATTAGTGTGAACCACCTGTGGTTCCACCCTGAATGTGTCAACTCCAGTGGATTGCCTGTGCTAAGAAGAGTCATGGGGCCAGGTCCAGACTGAATAGAAGAGCATACTACGATCCATAAGCAGAGTCCACCATGGCTTCGGGAAAGCAGCAGTGTCCAATGTGCCATGTTGCTGGTGCTACCTAAAGCCTTTCAGACACATCTTCTCTGAGCCCCTCTCAAACCCTCAGGTTCATTATGCCTTTCTTGCTATGGACATCACACTTATACGATATGTTGCAACTTGGCACTTGATTCATCATCAACATCATCTTTAAAACATAGTTATTGAGTACCTACAGTGTTCACAGTTAATGATCCTTGTCTCTAATGGTTAGGAAAGTTTAAACCTCTCTCTGTTCCAGCATCTACACACTGGATGCTGGGTCACCATTTCAGAATTCAAAGCTGATGTTTCTACCGTGGCCATCTCCTCAAGGGTGCTTTCTACTCTCCTGCTCACCAACCATTTTGATGGCCACTTCTGTTCTTCTTCCTTTCACTTTCCTTCATGGCATGACATACACTTTGTGTTTGTTTTACCACTTTGATTACTCTCAATACCTCTGTTTTTCTATTTGGTGCTTTAGCTTCCTGCTTCCTTTCTCTGACTACACCTCATACCCTCCAGCCTTCAAGGCTAACAGTACTTCCAAATACCACAGCAGCCACTGCTTACTATTGGAAAAATTCAAAAGCAGCTTAAAATAATTTAAAAGGAAAAAATTCACTGGGCTGGTAGTCAAGAAAGGCTAAATGAAAGTATGAGAATATGATATAAGCATCAAATAATGACATCTCTTAGATTATTCCAAAGTAATAGACAGTCCAAGCAGGGCAAAAGTCTATGCAAAAGCTTAAGGTAGGGATCTGAGTATCATATTTCTTGGAAACAGTATTCCAGCCTAGTTGTTTGCAAGACATTTTTTTCTATCACCCTAAGTATCATGTAAGTTTCACAAAAATAAACATAGTTCCCTTTGTCACTAATAGTGTTGAATATGTGACAGTCAAGAAATGTACAGATAAAAGCACTATGTGTTGAGGAAGAGTATGTATGCTCTTTGAATCCAGTAAGATTAAATCTCAGAACTACCACATAATAGCTATAGAACCTGCATATAACAATCACTCCTGAGATACTATAGGCATCAAATCACTAATAGTTAAAAAAAATGTCATACTTGTATTTATTGTCCCACCTTGCTCATCATCTCGTTTGTATGTTCCTTACAAAGGCACTAAGTTATTGAATACCTACTGTGGTACTCAATACGTTAGGCTGGAAAACTGTTTCCCAGAAATATGATACTTAGACCCTTACCTTAAGCTTTTGCATAGACTTTTGCCCTGCTTGGATTGTCTATTACTTTGGAATAATCTAAGAGATATCATTCTTCAGTGCTCATGTCATATTCCCACACTTTCATTAAGCCTTTCTTGACTAAGCCTTTTTTTATATGTTATATGATTGTGTCTATCCTATTCTGTAGCCTTCTGCATGTACACTACTACAGGTTTTAGATCAGTGAGTATTAATACGTCAAAGGACATGCACCCCATTAAGAACATAATGAAAACTGTCAACACACTTTATTTTGAATAACAGTCAAGAGTTCCAGGTTAAATTTTAAATTAGGAGTATAATAGATAAACTTAAACCTTTTGTCCATTTTTACAAATCCCTAATCATCTTATATAAGTGTTCCTTGTTCAATTACTATGACCCTAAGTAAATATAGACCTGACCCTGGATCACTTCCATGTGAGATAGCTGGGCTGGCCTCTCAGAAACTCTTCATCTCTTTTCAAAAGATTTAGAGGATACCTTTGTTTGCCAAGGTCCAGGATATTTGAAAAGGGGCATTTTAATATTTAAAAAAAGTTAGTACAGGATTGTTAAGCATTAAAATTGGTAAAATAGGATTATGAGGAGTTTAGAAACAGCAAGTAGAAAAATACAGGTACCTTTTGTGGGTTTAGAGAGAGTGGATGGGGGAAAACCTAGGAACTGAGAAAGCTTCCCCTTCCCACCTCCCCGGCTGAGACTTAGGGGAATTGTGAGGTTATCAGGGGAAACGCAGAGCCCGTAGGAAGCAAGGGTGCCTGCCAGAGAGCAGACCTAAGCTACCTGTGGAAGCTCACCAAGGGGAGTGTGGGCGGAGTGCACAACTAGAGTTCAACTGTGCGGAGCGACTGGGCTCCCCACTGACAAAGAGTAATCCAGAAAAGGAACCTAGAAGAGGAGTGTCTTCTGAATGCTATCTCCCAGCAGTGCCCCTCTACTGCTCTCTATTGTAAAAACCTAACTTTTGGCCAGGGGGCAAAACAGAAATGATTACAGGTTCCAACTCCAGTAACAACAGCAGGGCAAAGAAGGGTGGCTTTGGAGCTGAGACTAAGAAATGGATGACTGGCACAAACTCAACCCTCTTTTTTTCCCCTCCCTTTGGATATCTAGGTTAAAAATAAGTGCTTGGGACGTCTTTGATAAGGAGTTAGGAAGACAAAGAGAAGACTCATGTTCATGACTTAATGTGGCCTGAGCACAGTCTTAGACAATAATAGCATGTCTCACAAATGTATGAAATGCAAAATCTCAAATACAGGTGTGCAAGGAGTAAAATATCAATTATTTAACTTTGTCATTACATATTTGTTTAATAAAAAATAGTAACACTGCAACCACTCTCTCTTGTGAATCCATGTAATTTATTACATTAGAAAGAATTTCTCAGACTCAAAAAGATTACGGCCCTCTGTGGGTAGAGTTGCATTGGAAGCACTCAAACAATTTACCACTCTACATAAATTGTGCCAAATGTACATGTGCTACAATTCTTACAAAATTTCTCAAATTGTACATAAAGGTTTTCTCATGCAGCTTATTCTTTCCCTTTGAATTTTTAAAAATTATCTGCTATTTCTTTCTCATTTTTTCTAATACCTTAGTTCAGCTCACCATGCCATTTCTGTCACCCCTTGGGATCACCCATTCTTCCCTGTTGTGACTTCCCTGGTCCAAAACTTCCCTTGCTCAGCCAAGAAAGTGAGCCCTTAGAAAGACATTCATATCAGCCCTCATTGCACCAATACAACCTAATATGTATCTATTTAAAAATAATAACAATTTTAAAATGAAAATTAAAAGATTGACTATGCTTTTAAGAAAGTAACTCTGAGATCGAAACAATCTTGGAAGGACACATTTAGCCTCCATTAATTATGTTTCATGTGTCTTATAGAAATCTCATGTTTGAACACATTTGGGGGTGATGAAATGCCCTAAAACCCACCATTCGCTTCAGTTATATGTGTCCTGTGGTGAAAGCCTGTAAGCACAGTATGTGTGTGAAAAACACTGCAACAACCACAACTGAGCTCAGACCCTGAGAATAGCTCACTCAGTACCAACTTCCGTGGTGAATGGAAGCTCAGGCATCTCCAGAAGATGCCCTTAATTTTCTAGGCAGACTTTGATATGTGTTCTTTATTCCACATGCATGGACAAATAGAATACTTCATACTAGAAAAGTAGCAAAAACCCATTTCACATGCTTTAAGTAAACCAGGAAGGAAGCGTGTGAATTTATCAGGTTTTTAATTTAGTACGATGATCACCAAAAATAAACAAGGCAATGTAAGAATCATTTCTTCATGTTTTCACCCATAAACTTAAGTGTTTATAAACAGAGCTTCACAATGTATGTTCTATGTGTCAAATTTCAGTGGTTTAGACACAGACACCATGTAACCCTCACACCCTCTATAGGAAGCAGTGGTCCCATGTTTCATAAGAGTTGAGAGATGATTGGGCCAAACACTGCTCCGGGAAAGTTCAAGAATCCAACCCTCTGACCAGTATAATTCAATAAGCAACATTTAAAGTGTTAAGTATTTTAAAAATAATGTATAATTTGCATTTCTATTAAAATTGATGTTTATAGATTATACAAAACTTGGAAAACGCACAAAGCAGAAAGAAAAAAAAACACTGTCTTTTCAACAAAGCTTAAATATTATAAAAATGTGCATTTTCTAGTCTTCATTTTTTTAGTCTTTAAATAATGTGTGTCCACATTTCCTCTTTTATCTGGACACCAGTCAGATTGATGTCTACCCTAATGACCTCATTTTGTCTTAATCATCTCTTTAAGATGATTTTGTCCTTATCTCCAAATAAAGGTCCCATTCTTAGATACTGGGAGTTAGTGTTTCAACATATGAGTCCTAGGGAAATATAATTCAGCCCATAATAGTCATTTAAGATTTTGTTATCTAGAGACCACTCAATTTGCTTGTAACACCTATCTATTTCAGAAAAAAAAATAATTTCCCTCTAGCCTTTCTAAGTTTTTCTGGATGGGCTAATAACTAAATTAACATGAGACATATTAACCATAGAAAATGTCCAAAATTTATTAGAGATGTATATTTAGGGGTGCTATAGATTATGAGACCACAGAACACATTGGGCAGTTGAATCTTATATGTCATTCTGTGCTATAGAGAGGGAGGCTGGGGTCTGGGATTTCAAAGGGAAAACAGATAATTTCCAAGTAGATGGGAAAGAGCAAATATGCAATAAACAAATTCTTGATGGACAGTGCAGAAGCCATGGGACACAGAGGAGAGTCCAACAGACAGGCTCGCTAGCTTTCTCCCAGTCTGCTACACTAATTTCTTATGTGACAAGGTGAAGATGCTAAGGTGAATGTTCTAAGATTTCCTTCCTGAAGCAGGTTTTTTATATGACTTTATTTAGGCAGGTAAAGGGGAGGTCAAAAGTTCTTTCTGAGTCTATTTCTTTATAGCCAGGTTAAAATAAATATAGAAAAAGTCATATTTTGGGGTGATAAAGTCCTACTCCCCTTCAACCTTGCCTTTGAAACTTTGAATAAGAAGCTTCTCAATCCATAATCTAAATTGATAAATTGATCCATAGTTCATTGACCCAATCACTCAGTCCTGAGAATGAATAATTACATTTAGTTTAACTGTTATGTCTCATTTTGGAAGGGTATGATGCAAATAGACTCCCAAATTAGGTCTATATTGTGTAATTAAATAATCAGGTATTTAATGAGGCATTTCTATGGAAACAAGGTGAAACAAAACCCAAAGGTTAATGTTTAGAGCAAATTATAAAACAGTTTTTGAGCCTGAGTAGCTGACAGTCAAGAAAATTTATAGATGTTAGGCTCACAGCTTCTTTTGCTGGAATGAGGGCAAGCAGTGACAATCTCATAGATTTCCCTTGTTTGCAGTTTGAATGACTCTGGTAATGTCATCAGGTGATCAGGAAAACTTTTTTTGTTGTTTGATTACATTAAAAAGACATGAAGATTGTCTAAACATGAGCTTTGCCATTTTTCTGAAGTTTATATCAAGTCATCTGCTGCAGTTCACAGGGCTTCAGGCAAAAAGGAAGGTTTAGTTCTCAATAATCCTAAATCAGAGAATGGGAGACAATTGAAAATGTTGGTTCACAAACTTGTAACCAAATATTTGAGGAAACTAGAATAATACAGAAATCAGTCCAATGTAAAGCTAAATAACAAAACACTCAAACAATAGCACTAGAATTTAATATCCATAAATGTATGTTATGGCTTTTATTAAAATACAAGTTTTCTCTCTAAAATCACCCTGATTTTTTAAACCACAAATATCCAAATTAAACTAATTTATTTGCAAGTAAGCCTATTTTCAGTAAATTTGCCTTGCTTATTTGAATAAATACAAGAAGAGCAATCATATAGATTCTTTTAAATCAGCTTTGCTGGTATTATCCTTTTCCTTTTATTTTTTTAATCCTTACCCCAGGATACATTTTTATTGATTTTAGAGAAAGAGGAAAGAAGACAGAGAGAGAGAGAAATATCGATGTAAGAGAGAAACATAGATGGGTTGTCTCCCATATGTGCCCCGACCAAGGATCAGACCCATAGATTAGATATGTGACTTGACTGGGGATGGAACCCAAAACTTTTTATACATAGGATGTCACTCAAATGAACTGAGCCACCTGGCCAGGGCAGGACTTTTTCATAGAAATCTCCAAGTTGAACTTTAAAAGGCTTCTTGAGGTGAAGAGGCCAAGACAAATATTTGCCATTCAACTTTGCTTGCAGTACCTTTAGATTTGGGTCAGTTTTTCTTTGTCAGTTTCCCCCAATATTTTG
Organism: Mormoops blainvillei; assembly: GCA_004026545.1. Lineage (NCBI taxonomy): Eukaryota > Metazoa > Chordata > Mammalia > Chiroptera > Mormoopidae > Mormoops > Mormoops blainvillei. The sequence goes on from PVJD01004943.1 coordinate 41,839, forward strand.
AAGTTTCTATACCTGCCAGAAAGTGGCTTTCTTTCCTCACCTGATAAGGCTGCTATTGTTTTCCAAAAGATAACAGCTCATGAAACTGAAGCAGTAATCAAAAAATTCTCAGCACACAAAAGCCCTGGACCAGATGGTTTCAGAGGATAATGTTACAAAACAATTAAGGAAGAGCTAACCTCAAGCCTTCTCAGACTATTCCAAAAAAATCCAAGAAGTGCGAAGACTTCCAAACTCTTTTTATGAGGCCAGCATCATCCTATACCAAAAACTAGATAAAGACACAAAAAAGAAAGAAAATTATAGGCCAATATCACTGATGAATATCGAAGCTAAAACCCTCAAAAAATAGGGGCAAACTGAATCCAGCAATACATTAAAAAGATCATACACCATGTCAAGTGAGATTCATCCCAGGGATGCAACAATGGTACAATATTCACAAATCAATAAAGGTAATACATCACATAAGCAAAAGGAAACACAAAAATCACATGATCATATCAATAGAGGTGGAAAAAGCATTTGATAAGGAACAGAACCCATTTATGATTAAAAAAACAACAACAATAACAACACTAGGCAAGGTGGGAGTAGAGGGAGCATACTTCAGTATAATAAAGACCATACATAAGAAACCTGCAGCCAACATCATACTAAATAGGCAAAACTAAACCTTCCTCAGTAAGATCAGGAACAAAACAAGGATGTCTGCTTTTACCGCTTCTATTCAACATAGTATTAGAAGTCCTAACCACACTGATTGAACAAGAAAAAGAAATAAAAGACATCTAAATTAGAAAGGAGGAAGTAAAACTGTCATTGTTTAGAGATGACATGATAGTATACATAGAAAACCCTATTGACTCCACCAAAAAACTACTCAACCCAATAAGTGAATTTGGCAAAGAAGTGGGATACAAAGTTTATATTCAGAAACCAAACATATTATTGTACACCACCAACAAAATATCAAAAACAGAAAAGCAGAAAAAATTCCCACTTGCTATACCAACAAGAAAAATAAAGTGCCTAGGAATAAACTTAACCAAGGAGGTAAAAGACCTGTACTCGGAAAACTAAAATACACTGAAGAAAGAAATTAAAGAAGACACAAATAAATGCAAGCATATTCTGTGTACATAGATTGGAAGATATGACATCATCAAAATGTCCATACCACTCAAGCAATTTATAGATTCAGTGCAATCCCTATTATAATACTAATGACATATTTCACAGATAGAGAACAAACAATTCAAAAATTTATATTGAACCATAAACAACCCCAAGTAGCTGCAACAATTTTGAAAAAGAACAAAAAATTAGGAGAGATTACAATACTTGATATCAATTATATTACAAAGCCACTGTAATCAAAACAGTCTAGTACTGACATAAGAACAGACACATAGATGAATGGAACAGAATAGAGAGCCCAGAAATAAACCCATGTCTCTATGGTCAATTAATATTTCACAAGGGTGCAAAAGCATTAAATGGAGTAAAAATAGCCTCTTCAACAAATGCTCTTGGGAGATCTGGGCAGCTACATGCAAGAAAATGAAACTAGGCAATGACCTTACACCATATAAAAAATAAACTCAAGAGAGATAAAATACTTAAATATAAGCCATGACACCATAAAAGTCCTAGAGGAGAACATAGGCAAGGATATCTCAGATATCCCACACAGTAATATTTTCACCGACATGCCCCCTAGATCAAGGAACATAAAGAATAAAACAAATAGAACTTCATAAAAATAAAGATTCTGCATAACTACAGAAAATATCAGCAAAATGAAAAGGGAACCACCTGTATGGGAAAATATATTTGCCAATGATACCTTGGACAAGGGTTTGATCTCCAAATATATAAAGAACTCACAAGACTCCACTCCAGGAAGACAAACAATCCAGTTAAAAATGGGTAAAAGACATGAATAGACACTTAATTTTCTTTCATCTTAATTAGAATTCTTAACATTAGAAAACAATTCTAGTAAAAACTTAAAAGTAAGAAAAAGCTTTCTTTAGACTGGCAAATTTATAAATTAGTTCTTAACCTCTAGAAGCATAGGTTCTTTAACCAGCAAATATATATCACAGTTATTAGAAGTATGTGCTTTCTCAAAAAAGCATAAGACATATTCATTTTTCCCCCTCAGGCTCTCCCAGATAAAACAAAAATGGAGACTGGCAGCCCATTAAGGTGTTAGGGATCCTGATTCTTTCTACTTGATCATTCTCACTCTGTTATTTCCACATTGAGGGCTAAATATAGGTGTCATATCCAGATGTAAAGCTTCAGGAGAGAAAAAGAAGAGAAGGCAAAAGAAGTACCCCTACCACCCGAGATGGCTCCATTCAAGGGGCATTCCAGGAAGTTCCACACAATGTTTCTGCCATGCCAAACCTCACAGGCCAGGCTTAGTTACCTGGTCACAGATATCTGCAGGGCAAGTGGGGAAATGTGGTCACACATTTAAGCATAAATTGGAGTTCCTCTACCAAGAACGGCAAGGAGATCTGACTTTGAGTAGATAACTTGGTGTCCCTGTCAAAATCTCTAAATATTAAGGTCAGTATATGGAAGTTCTCATATAAGAAATGATAAATAGAATTTTTACTTCATTTTCAAAGTAGGAAAGCCCAAGTCTAACTTCACCCTTATAACAATGCTCCAGATTTATGCTGTTTGATATGGTAGCCAATAGCCAAATGTGGCTATTGAGCATTTCAAATGTAGCTAGATCAAACTGAGATGCATTGCAAAGGTGAAAAAAACCTCAGTTATTTTAATATAGATTGCCTATTTAATGCATTTAGTTAAAAACAATATTCAAACTAAAATTAAGTTAATCTCACTTTACCTTTTTAAATTATTTTTATAACTGACATATACCATTATATCAGTTTGAAGTATACAACATAATGATTTGATATTTGCATTACATCACGTGAAACGATCCTATTAAGTCTACTTAACATCTGTCCCCATAATTTTTTAATATGGTTACCAAAAAGTTTTAATTTACATATATGGCTTTCATTACATTTATATCACACAGTTTTAATCTAGATTATCTATCACCCTAAATATACATATTTTAGTTGCATTCTGTATTTTTAAATTATTTTTATTAAGAAAACTTTTTAATGCTTATACAGAGATAACAGCAGAAATCATAATTAGATTTTTTCCCATTTCAAAAATAATTATTTATGTAATTGAAATGCTAAAAATTTTTCTTTCTTTTTTTTTTTTGTGGTTCAAACACAGTTGTCTCCACTTTCCCTCCCCCACCCTCCCCCACCCTATCGACCCCCTACCTACCACCCTCAGTCCTACTCACCTTTAGATTTGTCCGTGGGTCCTTTATACATGATGACACTTCCCTTTCTTTCCCTCATTATCTCCCACCCCCCTCCCCTCTGGGGATTTGTTCTTTATTTCAATGTATCTGGTTATGTTTTGCTTGTTTGTTTGTTTTGTTAATTAGGTTCCACTAATAGGTGAGATCGTATAGTGTTTACCCTTCACTACCTACATTATTTCACTTAGCATAACGCTCTCCAGTTCCATCCATGCAGTCGCAAAGGGTAGGAGCTCCTTCTTTCTTTCTGCTGCATAGTATTCCATTGTGTAAATATAGCACAGTTTTTTAATTGACTCATTTACTGATGGGCATTTAGGTTGCTTCCAGCTTTGGGCTATTGTAAATTGTGTTGCTATGAACATTGGGCTGCATAGGTCCTTTTGTATTGGTGTTTCAGGATTCTTAGGGTATAATACTAGCCGTGGAATTGCCAGGTAAAAGGCAGTTCCATATTTAGTTTTCTGAGGAAATTTCATGCTGTTTTCCACAGTGGCTGCACCAGTCTGTATTCCCACTTACAGTGTGCCACGGTTCCCTTTTGTCCACAACCTTGCCAAAACTTGTTGTTTGTTGTTTTGTTTATGATGGTCATCCTGACTGCTGTGAAGTGGTATTTCACTGTGGTTTTAATTTGCATCTCTCTTATGGTTAGTGATGCTGAGCCTCCTTTCATATGTGACAACACCATAAAAGTCCTAGAGGAGAACCTAGGCAGGAAAATCTCAGATATTCTAGGCAGCAAGAGTTTCACCAATATGACCCCTAGGGCAAGGGACATAAGGAAAGAATAAACAAATGGGACTTCATCAAAATAAAAAGCTTCTGCATGGCTAAAGAAAACATCAGCAAAATAAAAAGGGAACCAACTGTGTGCGAAAATATACTTGTCAATGTTACCTCACACAAGGGTTTGATCTCGAAAATATGTAAAGAACTCACACGACTCCACTCCAGGAAGACAAACGACCCAATTAAAAAATGGGCAAAGGACCTGAACAGACACTTACCCAAGGAGAACATACAGAGGGCCCTTGAAATGCTGACTTTTATAATATACTTATTATTGGGCTATAAATTTGCTTAATTTTCCAGGCCAGTTAGTGGTACTTGCCTTTCACACACATTTGCTACTTTTCCAATCTCTACCCAAGAAGTAAGTGTTCCACATTATGTTTTCAGATCTAGAAACATATTTTTTCCTCACTAAAGTGACTGTAGTCAAAGCAGCACCATATGAGCATCTGTAGATTGAACAGTTGCTTTGCATGTGAGATAAGCTAAGTAGGTCGGAAGGGAAAGTTTACTCAAAAGGAAACCGTTAACACACATGCATACATGCACACATTGCCTTCCTTTAGCTTTATACTACCCTAATGATTTGTTATCATTGCCTTGAGTAGAATAAACACATAATAAAAGATTGCCATAGAAGGGACATGCAGCTCGGAAATTATTCAGAAGTGGAAACCATTTGAAAAACAACAGTCATTGGGTTTCATATCCAACTGCTTCTATACCTACTTAGATTAACTACTATTATTTTTCTCAATAATTCACATTAATGCTCTTGATAGCAATTACTATTCCTGAATATTGTCATGAAGTACTGTCATGAAAGTTTTAGAACACTATTTTACTAACCTTCTTCATTGTAAATAAATTAGAAATGGAGAAAAAAATGTTGACATAATTCTACCACCCAGAGAGAGTCAGTATTTTGCAAATTAATGTGTTTTCTATACCTACCTATTTAAATCAGCTTATATTATCTTATTTATATGTAAAAATTTATATTCTGTTCTCTTAATTTTGTTTTATATTATTAAATTTTTATGTTTACCATAAACACTGCTATTGGTGATGGGAAAATAGTACATCTTATGGGTATACCATTATATACCAGATTATTTATTTAATTTTATGCCTGGGTTTTGCAACACAGGGAGTGGTGCCTGGGTGCTAGAGACCCCAGGTCCCAGACCTGTCAGATGGATTTCTGGTCTAGGCACCCTTCCCGCTGATGCCAGTCCCTACCAGCTTCTACCCACACATCATTGGCAGAGTAAGGGTTGGGCTGGCCCTGAGAGAATACCAGGTATGGGATAACTGCCTCTGGACTGATGGACATACAGGGCCAGGGCAGCAAGTGTAGTGAACCACTTATATGACTATAATGAGTCCATGGCTGGCAGAGTGTGGTACTGATGCAGCTGCTGGGGAACCAAGCCCAAGTCTGAGACTGCAGCATCCCAACCACATCTTTCCCCTGCACATCCTGGGGGTCTTTCATTCTCCTCACATTCCTTTTGTCTATAGCTTCTCTATTTTCAGATTATTGTTTAAGCAGAGATGAGGATAACTTTCTGGTGCCTTCTGCAAAATAGTTAAATGGCTTTATTACTATCACAGGGAGTAGGTGCCTTTGGATACTGAAAGGAATCCAAAGAAATGCATTTACCATACAAAGATATCTAGAAAAAGATGGTGGCTCCTGTCATTGCCTAAAATTTGACTGGAGGAAAACGCCCAGAAATGAAAAATACCTATGAGCAAATCATCAGTGAAGGCCCCATTAACCATAACCTGTGTTCTGTGCAGCCAACAAAAGATCAGCAGGTAAGAAGAAATATTAAAAGGGAACAGATCCCTAACAGAGAAATAAGGCAAAGGTAATGCCCACATGAGAAATTCAGTCACAGTTAACTTTTGCTGCTAGACTTAAAGTTTGCCATGTGCATTCATGACCTCAATGGAAATAAGCAAACAAATATGTTCAGTCACAGAAACAAATATAGCTCTTTGTGGATGTCTTTCTTCTCACTTCTGCTAGTCCTCATGTTAATGTAGTTAATTATGGCAGCTTCTTCTGTGCTCTCTATGGTCTGTCTGAAACATCCTGTGGCCAATGAATACGTGATAATGGATTCCATGTACAGGAATATTTGACAAACACAGAGACCATTAGCTCACTGTTTAATACATTTTGGTCCGTTCCATCTATAATACACTCATATTCAGACGATGAAGGCATTTCCCTTGTTGTATCCATAGGCAGAACAGCATCTTCTGAGGTTGGTCCCTCTGTACCCAGATAAGCCCTGTTTATGACAGTTCATCTCATTTACTCAGTAGTCACATGACAAAAACTTAATTGATACTGAGTTCTTTCTGTTCAATGTTCCTTGCCCATCAGCCTCCAGGAAGCCATGGTAAGTATGCTCTGACTATAAGATATTATTTTTGATGAGCCCTCTACCATGTAGGAAAACTTTTAGTTGGGTAGATTTTATTGGATTTCAGTCATCATTTGACAAAATTCAGATTTGGTGGCAGTGTGTCCTGGTTGCATTTGGAAGGAAGGTGCTGCTCAGAACTTTCATTCTCTCATTGTTTTCTTACAATTTCCACAGCACAGCCCTTGGACCAGTACCTAGCTAAGCTGCATACATATAATTTCTCTCATTTTATCATCTCCAAGAAAGTTTTAACTACTGTAATTCCTGGTAATGTTAATCATGGACCTAGCATTCTCATTGTGAAGTACAGGATACTTTTCTGAAAAGGGGAGAGGAGGAGGAGGGATAGACAATGGACTGATAGTTATACCCTGTTTTTACTAATTTGGTTTCTTTTTTAAAAAATATGAAACAGTATTATCTTCTGCTTAGTTACTATTTTTATATCATTACATATAGAAACTTTTCCTCTACTACCTATAGTAAGAAAGAAAGTGATAGGGAAAAGACCTAGGTTTCCCTCTTTAGTCCCTGAAATATTAAAAAAACAGAGTCCTTTAAAATGTAAATACTTGGTTACCATTCCCATGACAACAATAGAAATGATTCAGAGATACTTTTTCACCATCCAAAGGAAACACAGATGATAAGAACATGAATGTTCAGTATCAGATACCCAAAGAATGAGGGAACCGGTGAAAACCTTGGAACCATCCAATTCAACAAACAAAAGAGGAAAGGGTTTCAAAGTTCTGTGCTTCATCCATACAAATCCAACTCTTTTGTTTGAGAAAGTTAGGAAGGGAGCTACTGTGTTTTGAGGGGTACAAAGGAAACACCATGATGGATACTGCAAAAGGACAGTGGTTTCTGATAAGGGGCTTCTGAATAAACCATCTCTATCATTGGGCCAGTCCCTCTAGTTCCTTCACCCTTTGGAGAAGGATGGGGATGTATGTAAGTCTCTAGAACTGATTCATCTCAGGTCAACAAAAAAAAGGGGCAGATCTGGGAAAACAGAAAATTAACTAGTCAGGTACATGCTCTCATCTGATCCTAAATCGACCCTCTATCATTATTCTCTCAACCATAACAGCAAAAAATAAGAATCAGGGGGAATATCATAGAATTCAGTTCTGCCTAAGCTGAATGATTTCATTTTCTTCTCAGAATTCTAAACAAGATGTTCTACACTTCATTATAAATTTATATTAAACTATATTTAAGATCTCTGCTAGTATGAAAGAATGAATAACTATTAAAAGGCAGTATAAGAAATGTGATGTATGTAATGTAACACATATATGGCTATATAAAGAAATGGTATGATAACAAAAATCAGTAAAAGCCAGTGCACAAGACAGCCACTTCAGGGGTGGAGGGAGTCTGGAAGGGCCTCAGACACAGGCCAGGAAGAAGGGCCATACAGCCTTGGAGGGACAGAGTGGGAGAGTGGGTGCAGAAGCCTGGAAAAGTCACTCCTGGTGGAGGGAGAAGGCAGGAAGTGTCTTTAGGGGGCAGGTAGTCATAGTTAACTCTAAAAATTGATGGGATGAGTGAGCTCAAGTACTTATGTTTGCTGTCAGTGTGTCTTCACACCCTGGTGGGGGTGGACACCAGCCAAGGCAGGGGACCATTAGCAGCAAGAGTCATGTCAGCTTTTTCTTATTTGAAGTCCCTTGTGTAGCAGAGAGTGGGAGCCACACCTGAGCTTCCTTCCCCTTAGTCCTGCACAGCATCTCTTATCAGTTTTAGCAGCAAAATATTTGTTACTTTTCTCCCTCTCCCCCTCTGCCATTCTAGACAGAGCTTTCTACAAGTCCTTAACTGTTCTTGTTGACATGAGTGTAATGACCGTCTGAAGCTGGCCCTGGACCACCCTCTGTGCACACACTATGGTCTCTACTCCCCACTGAGGGGTGCATGTGAGTGTTTGTCTGGGACTCTCCATCAGTTCCCTCTTAACCTCTCTTAAATCCCTTTTATTGTGCCGAAGAATCAAATCCCAGTACCTCAACATGGTCTAAAGGAGTACATGATTGTATGCCTTTCTGTCTTTTCCACTTCATGTTGCCTGCTGCTATGCTGGCTTCTGGACTGTGGTCAGCAGACCTTCTGCCAGACACTTAAATACACCCCACACCTTTGTGCCTTGGGCCTTAGCAATTCTTTCCCTCTCTGCTAGGATAATACAACACTCCTCCTCACTGTCCAATTAGCTACTCTTTCTCTTCTATAAAATCTCTATTCCAATGATGCCTCCTTAAGGCAGCCTTTTGTGACTCTCCAGACTGGAGCAGGCTTCTTTTGTACAGGACTCTATGCTCTGTTCCAGCACAGCAATCATTGAAATAGGGGTTTCTTGCCGTCCTCTGAAGGGAGGGCCTCCTTGAGGAGGATGAATCAATGAAAATGTTTTGCTTCCTCCACTGACACAAACTTGATGCTTGTGTTTCAAGGTCCTGGCTGTCCTTAGGAGGCCATCAAACTTTATAAGTCACATAGGGAATGGCATTAGAACTTGTTGGTGATGGTACAAGACAGAGTCTTTACATAGACGTGGGCAGTCTCTCTGTGATAATCTATGAACATATATTTAGGGTTTCAAAGTTCTGTGCTTCATCCATACAAATCCAACTCTTTTGTTTGAGAAAGTTAGGAAGGGAGCTACTGTGTTTTGAGGGGTACAAAGGAAACACCATGGTGGAGACTGCAAAAGGACAGTGGTTTCTGATAAGGGGCTTCTGAATAAACCATCTCTATCATTGGGCCAGTGCCTCTAGCTCCTTCACCCTTTGGAGAAGGATGGGGATGTATGTATATAAAAGCACAGGACATCAAGAACTGTCATCTTAGGGTCAAGGGGAGTCCTCACTGGGGCATACCAATGGTGCATGGCAGTTGCTGCCCTGGGGAAACCTCACCACTATCTTGACCACAGCCTCAGTCAGACAGTGAGGGTCACCATTCAGTGTGGACATGGTGATATTGTCTGAAGAGACACATCAAACATTGTGATTTATCATCTTCAATTTAGAGTTACTTCTTTTTTGGACAGTGAAAGGTCTTGTAAGATGGAGAAGAAAAGGGAACCCATGACAGTGATACTGACTTCCTTTCAATCTCATCTAGTGGACCAAGGCTGGATGATTTACTTTGGTGATTAGACCACAGTGCACCCTATGCCATACCGCCCTTTTTACTAATTATGGGCACTTAATGGCTATAGAGTACAAAGGATAAAGATCACATTTATGTATATAACTTACAAACTTCTCTGCTTAGCATATTGTTTTACGATACTCGAGGACTCTTGAAGTCTCTAATAAATTAAGTATACCATAAAATGGAGAATCTGGGAAGGGAGCATCTTTCTCGGCAGGGGGATGGGCTGAAAGTTGAATTCATAGATTAAAGAGGTGTAGGGTAGAATGTACACTGCTCACTCTCTGCCACTTTCTGTTTTTACACTTTTCTAAAGGAAATTGTCTTCTTGCATCATACAATTATCTTCTAAATCACTGGTGGGGATTCCCTCAAATACTGGCTTGAGAGGAATCCTGAGGTCACAAATGGCATTATTGAAAAAGATTAAATAGCCCATGTTGATTTCAAAAGTAGCACTTCCTCATTTAGTTAATTTTTATTTTCTCCCTCTCCTTTGGTGGATGTGTTGGGTATGGCTACCCCTCAAGACTGGAGTGTTTCTGCTGGCGGCCAGCACAGCTGGGAGGATGTGTGAATGGGTGTCAGCACAGCAGCTGTGTGGTGGAGAACTAAACTCCAATCACTCACATTCCTGGAAGAGCAAGGTCAGATTTGGGACAGAAGGCACTTCTCAGCCACTCCTATCTTGCCTCTTCTACTTGCCCTTGGATTCAGCATTATAGAACATAGTAGGGGTGTGCTCTGAAAACTAAGGGAGGGATAGCAGAGCACAATATGAGGGGAATATGGGGAAGAGAGTAGAGGAGCAGAGACTGCAGTGGACCAAGTGAACCATCTAAAAACAGGATATGCCCCAATACATTGTTAAAGGTTTGCTGCTCCCTGCTGAACAGAATTTTGATCTCCACACATAGTCTTACTTAATCAGTGAGAATCCCTGAGGCATTCATTTGGAGTTCTTACCACCAGAATCTAACCAGGGATGCCTGAGTGGTATGCCAGTGTTCCTCAAGAAACTTTGAGTCCCCTTGCCTGCTTCACAAGTACCTGAGGCCCGTTAGACAGAGGAATGGAGTGAGTCTGAGAAAGGGAGCTCCCATGCCTCTTGTCAGATGTGAGTGAGCTGATCAAAAAAGGGGAGAATCTCAGTTCTTCTGGACCCCTTGAGAGCCACCTTCCATGGATATCAATCCAGAAGACCCTCAGAAAATGTCTAAGGTTGAGTTAAACATTGCATTTTAAATCAATAGGGTACTGGGGTCCAGAATGAGTGCCCCCAGAATGTGCCACCCTGGCATGCAAATGCAAATTATTTGAAGCAGAAATCAAGTGAAGCCCAACAAGCCCTGGAAGAGTTTTTTGTTTTGTTTTGTTTTACCTCCCCCTTCCTACTTAAAGAGATTCAGACAGAAAAATGTGTTTCAGGAAGGCGAATATTATGATCATCTTAGCATATTTTCTTTAGCAACTGTAAACTGAGTATGGTAGGCAGGATGGATTCGTGCAAAACTATGTTCACTAGATTCTCCCCTACCCCATTGTTTCTGACTTGTAGAGCAAGGATTTGTTTGCCACTTCTCAGCTACCTATGAATTGCCTATTCCCTTATTGAAATCCTAAACCTATTCCCCCTTGTCTCCTTTGTCCAAAATGACATGTATACCCCATTTTGCCTTGCTGTTATTGAAATGTTCATGCTAATGTGAATTTCCTGTGCACACACATTGCAAAATTGATTTTCTCCTACTGATCTGCTATATATCATTTGAATTATTTGACCAGCCAGAAGAACTAAAGAGGTGGGGGAAAAGTTTTCCTGGCCCCCACAAGGGAGAAGGGGCATTGTTACAATCTCCTAGCCTCCTGCCTGCAGCCTCTGAGCTGCTTTCCAACCGTTTCCCCTCCACACAGCCTCAAACTTGGGGTATAGCACTGTTATGGCAAATTTCTTACCAGAGGAGGTACTACTGACCTCAGGAAAAGGGAAAGGATGTTTCTACTATTTCATGAGTTTGCTGCAGGAACATTTGTGATTTTGCTTGTTTCAGAAGACAACACACCTCAGTTAAACTGCCATCAGTGGGGATATTTTCATTCTTGAATGGAAATCCATCAGAAATCAAACAAAAGCAAATTAAAACAACAATGAATATAATGAGTACGTTGGTAGATTTTTTAAAATAGTGGTACCCAGTAGAGAGGAGGAAGGTATCAGAGGTGGTGGGTAAAACCAATGTCTTCCAAACAGAGGTTTGTCTTCCATTGTCACTGCTGAGGAGGCATAAGGCTTTTATTAAATTGCTCACCTTCTCTAAGCACAGTCTGTATGCTCTTTAAACAAGTGCAGTGCTATTGTGAGGAACACATGGTATCTGTGTCTAAGTGTTCAGCCTCCTGCAGGCTCAGTGGGTAGCATAAACTCTGTTTTGTTGTTGTTGTTTTGTTTTATTTTTTGATGGATAGCAGGAGTTTCACACTTTTACACATTAATTACCTTCTGAGGATCTAACCTACAGAGAAGAAAATATCTAAGCAACTAAAGCAAATAATTAAAGCAAGAATATAGTCATAGCAGCCTGCTTGATTGGTGAATAATTAGAAATATACTATTGGTAGAAGTGTGTTTGGAGATGAGCACATGTCTTCAGAAATATAAGACAATCATAAACAAACATGATTGAGACCTAGGGAGATTTTTCCAGACTGTGAGCTATTTGGAACTTAACAATTAACCTGCTCTGAGCTATACGAGTTATCTAACCCCATTATCTGACTGTCTTAGTGGAAAGTTGAATTCAGGTATCTAGTCAAGCCGGGTGCTCTCCTCTTGAAAATACCTGACTTTTCTTGCACAAGTGGCATTGGCTATGTGTTAAGAATCATGAAAAGGCAGCCATTCAGGCCTTGGAAGGAAAGATTTACATGGAACTTGATATGTCTATGACAATTCAGATGAGAATATTTTGTTACATTTACCTGAGTAAGTTTTCTGCATTGTTGCAGAGATTAGTTTGGTGACTAATACTGATGAATTGTAGGGATGGGAAATAGTATGTGGTTGACTATGGGGTTTGAGATAAAAATTCCAAGTGGTTTTCGTAATGTAACATTTATCTATTCATGATTTATAAGGCATCCCCTGCTTTTTCCTCATTCATCCCGTAGAAATGACTCTAGCATGTGGCGTAGTTGGGCACAGAAACACAGTTCTTTATTTCCCTGTGACTTTCTGCTGCAGACACTTACCTTAGCCATCCTCAAATAAAGGTGGACCAGATTTTCCTCAATTGTGCAAAGGATAATCCTCTCCCCCTTCTTTCTGGTTCTAGTCTATGCACAATTAATATTCCCCACCTCTAGTCCTTTTATCCACCCTCTGCTCCTCATGCTTCTGAAACACTCTCAATGAATTAAAAATCTGGCCAAAATCACTTTACTGCTTCTACATTTGCATGATAACATTAACGAGCATAAAGGGGCTTTTAAATTCTGCCTCATGGTCCCTGGCCTTCCCTGCCCCATTTAGTGTTCAGAATGTCAAGTTCCCTATAACTCCCAGGAATGCCATTTTGTCAATTTCTCCAAACCTTTTGCACCCCTACATGAGGTTTGCTGAAAAGGCTAGCTGGGCACACTTCCTCACAGGAAAACCTCACTTTTCTTGTGAAGTTGCTTGTCTACCTAGTTCTTTCTTCTACCACTCCCCTGGGAGCTGGTGTCTATTTCTCTTTTTAGTGAATTCCACATTGTAACAAACTTTTTTTTTTCCATGTGTATCTCTGTAAACATTAGTCCAGTGCTTGGTACAGAGTTGATTTACAATTCATATTTATTCAATAATTTGATGTGACTATTTTTATATCTGGTTCTTTAAAAATTAATGATGATTTGCATCCCCCACCCCTCTCAGGTCTTTGATGGCCATCTTTGCAGGTAGCACTGTGATCCTTGACACAGGAATGGAAAACAATCTTGCTGGTGTACATAAACAAAGCTGACACATTTTTTCCTTTAAAATCTGGCAGCTGAATGTGGAATGATCCTGAAATTAAGGTCAGCTCCAGGTGGTTGTTTATATCAGTTGTCAGACTGCAGAATAATAAATGGCTTTTATATGTTTGATTTTTATTGTTTTCCAGGGCAATGTCACTTTTTCCTGCTCCGAACCACAAATTGTTCCCATCACATTTGTCAACTCCAGCAGCAGTTATCTGCTGCTGCCCGGCACCCCCCAAATTGATGGGCTCTCAGTGGGTTTCCAGTTTCGAACATGGAACAAGGATGGTCTGCTTCTGTCCACAGAGCTGTCTGAGGGCTCGGGGACCCTGCTGCTGAGCCTGGAGGGCGGAACCCTGAGACTCCTGATTCAGAAAGCAACAGAACGGGCAGCTGAAATCCTCACAGGTACCATCTGCTCACAACCACTTGGTTGGCTTCTAATTCAGCCAAGTCAACAAATGTTAGAGATTCTGACCAAAACATACAGAATCTGGCTCCCAGGGATGAGGATGATCCAGTGTTCACAAATTGACTCTCAGTCTGAAGAGGCAGCAGATTTAGCTTTGGCAAGTCCCTTAATTTCCTTGTCCCTCGACACTCTCACCCGGGAAGTGGAAACAAGGATTCCTATCTAGTACTATTGAGCGTAATATAGACCAATCACAGAGCACTTTGCTAGGTCTCCACTGACATGGTATGTGTTATATGGAATTCACCATGTTCACTCAGGAAAGGCATTACTTTCCATTTTATAGATGAGGAAGTGAATCACATAGGCTAAATAACTTCCAAAACCACATGAGATTAGGTGATAACACCACAGCTTCATCCTGAATCTTTTTGACTTCACAGTGTGTAGTTTCCTTACACGCCACACTACTGTCAGACCTTTGGCAGCCACCTAATTCTATTTCAAGTAAAAATTAGTGAGTTTTTAAAAATATTTTAAAATATACTTTTAAGTTATTATGTAAATACTACTACATGTGGCATCTGGCCATGACAAAACTTTTAAACTTGTTCTCAAATAGTTAAAGTTTGGAAAGCGCTTACTTTTATAGTATACAGTATTTATGCTAATATAGAGCAATGTGGAACAGATCTATGAACAAGTCATGCATTACATCCATCAGGCTCTGCTGTTTTCCTCAACACGAATCAGTGAAATGCTCCCCCTCCTTCTCCACTGGTTATCTTACTAATTAATGACTTCTGTATTTCCAGAAGCAGTGTGTTAACTCAGCTGGCATATATTCACTGAGGTCAGAGCACACACCAGGCATTGGATTAGGGCTGAGACATGCAGCTGGGTCAACAAATCTTTGATCAGCCTCCCTGGATATATAGTATGAAACAAATTGCCTCCTCTGTACACCCTGGCCAATATTTATTCTGGATTACATGACATTGCATTTTTATTTATTTTAAATTGTCTTTCTTCCTTCACTGGACTGTGAGTTTTGTTATCCAAATAAATTAGAAAAGTTTAAATTAAATTGCAAAAAAAGAAAAAGACAACATGACTCAATAGTCAAGATTAGGTCAAACTATGGGAGAGCCTTAAATGTTAATAAGTGAACAAAAAGTCCCTGTAAACCCCTGTGAATAGCAGAAATGCCTGGGTGTGGGAATCAGACAGGTTCGAAAAACATATCTTTTCATTACACTTCTATGTCCCTGGATAAACTTCTTAACTTCTGCATCATATATAAATGAGGGTGTGTTAGTTATCTATAACTACATAACAAATCATAGCAAAATTTAGTGGTTGTAAACTTTTATTATATCTCAACATCTGCGTCAATACCTACAAGCACCTAGGTTGGGTGATTCTGGACAGAATCAAGTTATAGGCCATGGCTGAAGTCCTCTCAAGGTTCGAATGGAGGTGGATTTGCTTCTAGACTCACTCATAGGCTGTTGGTAGGTTCCAGAAGACCCACTTGCAAGCTTTTCCCCATGGCCTCCGCAGACAGCTGCCTTGCAAAATGATGGCACTCTTACCCTGGAGTGAGTGAGCCATAGGCAGGAAGAAAGAGCACCCGAGACAAAGGTATAGTCTTCATGTAACCTAGTTCCGGGAGTGGCCTCCCATCACTTTTGCTATATTCTGTTCATTAGAAACAAGTCAGTAGGCCTACTTTGCCTTAGTTGAGAGGATCATGCAAGGCTGTAGACAGCAGAAGCTGTGGATCTGTGGGAGCTTGCTTATAGTCTACCTAAATATAAGATACAAAGATTCTTCACAAGACTCTGATGGAATAAAATAAGATAGCATATCTAGAATCTTTAATGCAGTGTTGGAAAGCTATTTAGAATTTTTTTTCTTTTTATACTGACTTAAGACCTATAGTTTCATAGAGTCATAAAAGCTAAGTGAATATGTGCAGTCACAGGACTTTTATAAAATTTATAAGATTTCCTGTAATGGAAGTGAGTTAATAACTTAGGAACATAATATTTTTCATGTGCACAGTTATAAAAGTTAAACCTCAGTCCTCCTTATTTGCAGAAAAAGGTAAGCTAGCACTGAGCTATTGCTATTTAATCAGCAAGATGTTTGAGGACAGAGACTTGTCAGCCTCAGGTCACAAATGCAGTTTTAATACAGTGCTAGCCCAGGCGGCACTTTGCTGTAAAGCATCCAGGTGCTGCCTGTATTATTAAGCACATGTCAGCCCATTAAAACGTATTTATGAGTGAGAGAGTGGCTGTGAAAAGCTGTTGGGTTACCCAGCTGCAGAAGGGAAAAAAATCATCAGTTATTTTAGAACTGTCTCTCAAAAAAAAAAAAAAAGTAAAAGGAGGTTTTAAAATGTGCTGACTGAGTTCCTGAAGTTTGTCTCGGAAGTCTCTTGCTTGATTCTTTTCTCAATTTTGGAAAACTTTAACTTCTTTAATTTTTCTTTGAAAGGGATCAAGGTTTTGTGTCTGCTGGCAATTTTCTACATAGGGGAAAGGAGAGAGCAGAACAAGTAAACAAACAAAAAAAATCAAACAAATAAAAACAGCTTTCTTTTTCCTTACAGTTTTTAGGAAACTGTTTCCCAGGTACTTAAGATAATATTGCCTTTATAAGAGATAAAATTTTTTCATATATAAAAACCTAGAAAGTAATGACCATTGCCCCAATAATGACACATCATAGAAAACTGAAAGTAGCACAGAGAATCCAGGTATTTCAAGATTATTAAAGAATAGTTTAGGTGTTCCTAACAACTTAGATCAAAAAGAGCAGGTGACCCCCATGGAAAGAGCAGGACACCGATGCCTGGTGCATCCACTCCTGCTTCCCAAGTTCTGTGAGGCTGGCATTTTTTTTTTTTGTGGGGGTGGGGGGGTGAGTTTTATTTTGGGCTTTGTGCATTGGAGATTATGGAGAGGAGTGCAAACTTAATGCGTTCTCAAAATAGAAGGGAAGTGAATGTACTCATTCTCTGGGATGAAGATTCAAAAGGGATGAAGAACAACACTGTGATCCTAACCTTGCATTTTTTTTTTCTATTTTTGTCATTGTCTTTCTTGATTGCCTTATATATATGGTCATGACGAGAAGCTGAAGACACCATGTGACTGTAGGTGATGTGGCAGTAGAATTGACCACACCATGGGTCTCAGACCAGACCTTGAGCTAGGACCAGCCATGTAATGAAAAAAACATACTCATAACATGTATAAAGGAGTTTACTATTTTGCCAGAATACACAGGATCAAACTGAGAATCAGAATTAAGTTAAAATGGCTATGATAGTGTTTATCTTCAGGCCTTTCCTTTGGATTCCCAAGATCATGGACTTTACATTGTATCTTGCTGCCATCCATATTCATGTTTCTATATTGTCAGTGTCTTAAATAATTCAAATTTAAAGAAATCTTGCTTTAACTGAAATATTTACAGACAAATGTACAGTACAGTATTAATGGAAATAGACTATTTAGAATTGGATGTTGAGTTTTCCCAAAACAGCTTATTTAGTGGTCTTATTATTGATAGATCCTTAAGTCAGGATTGACACAGATGATGAACTCACTGTGTTTACAGACTTGTGATCTAATTTATTTAAGGCTATCTGTATCATATTATAAAGTAAATCATGCATATCTAGTTGATACAGACACTTGTGCTCACACAAACTCTCACACACACCAACATTTATTTAGTATATGTGACATACTTTTTAAAGACCTTTTGATTCCTTGGTAAGAGGTTTACCTAAGTACTAAGGGCACAAAGTGACTTGAGGTACTACTAAGGATCTATTTGCTTCCAAAGATTTTAGCCTGTATTTCACAGCCTTTCCCATTCTAGTCACCCCTGTGCTCTAACCCCATATCGGAGCCTGGGGGCTGCACAGGAGCAGGAAGAATACCTTCAAGGAGTCCTGCTGCAAGGTGAGCTTTAGGCAAATCTTCAATTAATGAACAAACATCTGGTTTCCCTACTTTATTCATTTCAAATCTCAGTTCTTTGGCACTTCTCCTGAAGTACCATGTGTCATGGAAACACATGATACCAAGTATCGTGGAGACTATTTCTTAAGTCCACACCAGCTCAGTGAACAATAGTTATCATGTTCTATTTTTTTAATAAAGGAAATGGTTTCTGTTTTAAAGACTCATAAAAAGATACATAGAATGGAGTCTGCTATTGTTCAAACCAATCTGAATTACAAAAAAGAAAAAAAAGGAAATTCTATAAAGATAAAGGAGACCACCTGTTTGTTTCTTTGGAAATCAAAGCAGAGTTGTTTTCTGTTTTGTTTTGTTTTTAATTTTGTGCAAGACATTAAGTAAACTAAAGAAAAAGCTGGAACTACTGTAATAATTTTCAAAGTGATCTACATTTAATGTTAGTTTTAGTTTTCTAATGGGAAAAATGCTAGGGAATGAGAACAGTATAAAAGTGGTATGGGGGCTTCAGTCAGTAAAATGTGAAGTCTGCTTTTTCTTCTGTAGTGCTTCTCAAAATGTCAAGTCCTCACTGACAAGCAAGTCTGGGCATAGAGCTTGAACTCAGGCCTTAGGGGTCAGGGCTGCAGACTAGTGTTCTGCATAATGCAGAATGTAGGTTTTGTTCCATTAGACCTCAGTGCAAAAGGGGAGAGTTGGTCTAGAATTGCTACAGTCTCTTTTAGACCTTTACATGAGTCCTTAAAGAAAAACAGTATGTCAAACCTTTTCCTTATCTTTAAGGAAATCATTAACACAAAAGTCTTCTTTTGAAAATGAAGCAAGTGGCCTTGATTAGGGGTATTCAGGGCTAAAGCTCCCTGCCAGAGGTCATGCTTTTCAACTCCCAAGATTGTGACCCATACAGAGTTAGGTGCCAAAGATTCAAACCTGACATTTTTTGTAACCTTCTTTAAATCATACTAGAATTCTCTCTCTCTCTCTCTCTCTCTCTCTCTCTCTCTCTCTCTCTCTCTCTCTCCATGTGTGTGTTGCTTAGGGGGGTTATCAGAATATGTAAGGCATTCAGGCTACATAAATAAAGTTACCGGAGCTATTTCATTAGGAGAGAAAACAAGACAGAGATATAATAAGGGCCTTTAAACACAGGACAAGCTTTCTCACAGATGAGGGTTTTTATGTGTTTATATCACTGCAGGAAGTGGAAAAAGCACACTAAGGCCAAATGGCAGAGAAATCACTTTTGGTTTTTCATTAGAGAGTGTAGTCTATTCAGAGCTCTCCAGCTTCACAACATGAGGCTTTGATATCACTAGAGGCATCAATCCCAGAATGGAATTTTCAGAACTAAAGAATGAATCTCAGCACAACTTAATGGATCCCAGAAGATGGAAGAGGGAGTCTCTAGGTGGAGACTTCCTATCAGGCCACTGGGCACCCCTAAGGGTTATAATAAAGTGACAACTAATCACAGGGCACAGAACAAAATTCCTGGACAAAAGGAAACAGCTAGTGAAGATTCAGGAATCACCAGATGCCATGGGAAAGTTTCACTTTTCAATAAGCAGCCATCTCAGCTCAGCCCATTTAATTTCTAGTAGGCACAAGCAATAGTGTTTATCATATTGCCTCAACATTGTAATTTTTCAGTATTGCTCTAGTTCCTTGAATAGTAAGATTTAGAAAGAAAGCTTTCCAAAAATAACAATTAAACAGTCCATTCTAATCAGTCATTACTTGTTCTTTCTCTAGCTGAAGATGTGATAAAATTCTAGCAAAATAACCTTAATCAACAGCCATAAAGGATATTTATTTGATGATTATTTAACATTGTGTTTAAATTTAAAAAGTCATCTTAGAGCTATGGTCAACACCATCCCACTTATCTTTTAGAATTTATCACAACTTATATTCTCTCCAGAAACCTTCCTATAGCAGGTCAGGTACCCTGCTACCCAGCCTTCTAGGTCTTTTCCTTTGTAGTATTGAACCTAAGTATGTGTACATATGTATGTATTAGTTGGCTAGGACTGCCATAACAAAATTCTACGAATTAGGTAACTTGGAAATTTATTTTCTCATAGTTTTTGAGTCTAAAACTCTAAACTCAAGGTGTCAGTAGGGTTAATTTCTTCTGAGGTCCTCTCTCTTGACTTGTAGATGAGTGTCTTCTCCTTGTGCCTTCACATGGTCTTTCCTCTGTGCCCATCTGTTTCCCAACACTGTTTCCTTTTAAGGGCACCAAGCATATTGGATATGGGTCCATTCATATGACCTCATTCTACCTTAATTACTCCTTAAAGGCTCTATCTCCGAATAACGCACCTTCCCTAATACTGGGGATTATGACTTCAGCTTATGAATTTGGGATGGGGGAACACAACTCAGCCCATAACAATGCGTATTAATCATATGTCTATATGATTGGTTGTTCCATGCTCTTCTCATCACCAGGTCATACAGATCCACCAGAATAAGAACCTTGCCTGCCTTGCTAACCACTATTTACCCAACGCCCAGTATAGCACCTTGTGTATAACAGATCTTCAATAAATATTTACTACATATATGAGCAACTGTCTGAATGAATTAACTAGTAGCATTGACCTCTAAAATATTTATAAAAGATAAAATTTTAACAGTGAAAAAAATAATTAATAGTGATTTTTAACAAACACTCTTGTTATAATAACTATATGCTGCAGAATGTGTCAGACCCAGGAATGAGCTATATTCAGGGGAAATATTGATTAGATAAAGACCAGCAGAGCTCCCAGAGCTAGGGGGATGTCTGGGAGAGCTATGTTGTGAAGAATAGAAGTACTCACCCTGATTAATACTTGTGGCCAGATGGTTTTAGCCTACAGCCTTGCAATAAACAGAGCTGCTTTTCCAACATTGCCCTTTTTCATATAAGCTATTTGTATCTAGTCACCATCTGTACATCAAGTAAACAATGATAACTTCATGAACTTCATCCTCTACTTCAATTAAGTCATCATTAATACCCCTGTATTTCAGCTAAGATAATGTTGATGAGAAAATCCCATTAGTGAGGGTATTAAAAAAAAAAAGATAGCTATAAGGCTATGACTGTCACAACAAGCTGTCTAGTTGGTATAGATTTCAAGTTTCAGACACAGGAATATAATGACGCATCCCATTGTATGGGAAAGATAGAAATACAATTGCCTGAGCTTCAAGATATCAAGCAAAGATTGGGAAGGCCTACCAAAGTAGTGATGTCTTGGGCATCCTTAGCTTGCTTGAGTCTGAGTAATGATGAAGGAAGCATTTTATTTAACTTATTCTTTGTTCTTTAACACTCACTGAAAAGAACAACAGAGGAATCTAGATTTTTAGTCAAATCTGCTATCACCTCCTTTAATCTTTCATCGTTTCTATTTAATAATTCTCTCATATAGTCTATTTTGTCTCCATTTAATTCAGAAGGTTGTTGCAGTGTCTTCTCTGTGCTGGTCCTATACTCACACTCAAGGATGGAGGTACTGCATCCCAGGAGCACACATGCACTGGTGGGAGGGATGATAGTGGGGTCTTTACAATGCAATGGGACACATGCTCAAGATACTAGCGGAGCTTAGAGAAGAGGCACCTGGATGGGTGAGAAAGGGAAGGCTTCCTACAGGTGGGAAAAACACAGCTTGGTTTTCAAAACTGAGTAGAATTTGGCCAAACAAAGAACAGAAAAGATACACTCCAATTTGAGGGGAGAAATAGGAGATCTAGAAGTGTAAGATTCCTCAGATGGCTGAAGATACCTGGGTCTCATAGGAAAATGTCAATTTTCCATCCTGCGGTGGTCAGTGGAGAGTGAAACACATAGGAGGCTTTGCAGTGCTGCAAGCCTGGGGAGAGAAGGAGAGTGCCGACTCCAAGGAGGACACTCCCATTCCTAGGTTTCCAGGGTTTTTATTGAGGCTGGTGACTAAGGGTGCATAGAATTGCTAACAATTGCACTTGTTCCCGGGGTACAGGAGGAGAGGAGTGAGAGAACGATTAGGTAATATTTACCAGGACAACCAAGAGGAAGGGAACACTGGTTCCCCTTCAACGGCTGCGTTTGTACCAAGTTCCACATTCGGAGCTCTGCTCTTGGTGTCACATGTGCACATACCAAGGGGTCTGAACTCCCACATTTCCCCCTTTTTTGTTTTGCAATGTAAGCATTAGGACATTATACTCCCAGATATGCATAGCATGTCACATTGAGCAAAGACAACAAAGACAGTTAATAAGAATAATGCCAACCAAGATTATATCCACTGTCACCCCCATTGTCTGCGGTGTAGCAGCCCAGTCCGTGTGCTCGGATTGAGCCACTGTAGGTGGTTGCTCAGGGTCTAGAAAACATAATCTGCAGTGGCCTTCTGGAGGGTTCAGAGCTGTTTTTGTAGGTCCTGTTGGAGCTGGGACATCTGGCCCTGCAGGTTGGAAGAGAAAGCTCCCTGGAGGTGGCGTTTCACCTCTTCCCAGGAGTGCTGTCTTGCGTTCCACCTGAAGGGAGTCACACAGAGCCTGCTGAAGCCAGGATCACAGGTGAGCTGCTGCCAGGTGACAAGGGCATCTTGTCGCTCCCCGAGCCAGATGATAGCTGCCTCAGCGGCTCTGAGGCAGCCGCGGCTCGGGCGCAGTAGGGCTTAACCCGCCTGGTTGGGATCCATAGGTGTCCATGCTCTGTAGAAACACAAGCATGTCCACTTCTCCACACGAAGGGCTTTGTGGGCCCTTGCCAGTTTCTGACACCATTGACAGGGTGAAAGAAGACCAGCGGATGTAGGTCCCCCTCTCCCTGTCCCCGGGCAAAATGCTGTTCGAAGAGAGCTGTGAGTATCGAGTCACGATTCAAAAAATTGAGGGTGAATAGTACCTTGCACAATTGTTCTGTTGGGGTAAGGTGTTCTTCTCTACTCTCCCTTTTATGTTTTACAAGATACAACTTTAACATAGCATGGGTGAACTCGACTATTGCCTGTCCAGTGGGGTTGTAGGGGATCCCCGTCCGGTGTACAACACCCCAGCGTTCGAGAAATGCTTGAGTGGCTCAGGCTGTATACCCTGGCCTATTATCAGTCTTGATCTGTTGGGGTTTGCCAGGGTAGGTGAACACAGATATGCTTAGCAATTTCTCATGCATGAGTGGAGGCATAAAGCACACCTGAATGAGTATTTATGGAAACATGAATATATCTGAGTTGTCCAAATTTGGGAACATGAGTAATGTCTGTTTGCCAGATGGCAAGGGGCTTCAGGACTCTCAGGTTAACCCCTAAGGATTGTCCCACAGGCGTGTAGAACTGACAATCAGGACAAATACAAATGATTTCTTTGGTCTCCCCTGGCGTTATGCTAAACTCCTTACGCAGGGCTCTGCTCTTCTGATGGTAGAGCTGACGTGAAGCCTGTGCTTGTTGGAAAGAGGAGAGATAGCTCACAAGCTGGTTGGCCTCCTGGTTGCCCTCTGCTATGGGTCCAGGGAGGCTGGAGTGTGAGCGAACATGGGTTATGAAAAGAGGATGCTGCTGCAAATCTAAGAGCTGCTGTAGCATGAGGAAAAGGGAGAATTGCTCTTCAGTAATGTTCCCTTGTACCTGAGCCTGTTTGAGATGATGCACAGTGTAAACGGTGTACCCAGAATCATAAACTAAGTTCAGAGGGTGACTGGGATGGGTCTTCAGGGCTAGAATTGCAGCCCAAGGTCCACCCTCTGAGGAGCTGAGTGTCCATGAGATATAAGAGATTTCTACCCCGTCTCTTCCTTCCAAGTGATTGCTGCCTTGCCAGTTCATCCCGACCCGTCTAGGAAGACTGTTAGTGCTCCCGGTAGGGGCATGGGACTGACCTTCTGTGGGAACCCCAAATGGAGCCTCGGGATGTTTTGGAGCAATTTGTCAGCCGTTAGGGAGTAATTTACTTCTCCTACAAAGTCAGTTAGTGCACTTTGCATCTCAAGGGATTGACTTAGTAAGTGCTGAAAGTCTTCCTTTTCTAATGGAAAGTAGATGACTTGGGGATCATGCCTTGGCAGCTGCTGGGCTCCCATATGTCCCTTTTGGAGCAGCGCAGTAAGAGCTGTCTGGTAGGGGATTATAGTTCTTTTGAGTTGATGACTGAGGAAAAGCCACTCTAGAATTTGAAGCCGAGGCCCTAACTGAGCTAGGAGCCCAATAGGGGTCCTTAACGAGGGAAAACATATGAGGCAAACTACTAAACCTGGGTCCATTCATGAAAGCTGTTATTCTTGAAGAGCTTGATTGACTACCTGAATCTCGGCTATAGCAGCTTTGGTTAGGACCTGCTTGGAAGTTAGGGTTGGATCGCCCTTCAGAAGATTAAAGAGATGGGTTAACTGATGTGTGCTAATGACGAGGCTGGGCCTCAGCCAATTAGGGCTGGTTATTTCTCCTGATGATAGGGAATGCCCCTAATGACTCAGTGTCACCCTGCCAGGCCCCTTCTTTAAGGCAGCCCACCATAAGGGACTGGAAACCTCCCGGTCTTGAAGCCAGTGGCTTGACCTTCAAAGGCATTAAAAAGGGTAGGTCCCAGGGCGGATTGTCTGGATCCCAGATCAGTCCTGGCTGCGGGGGCATGGAGGTAATGGTGCAAACAAAGGGTTTGACCCTGTTTTCAAGGTCCCCAATGGGGTCTTGGGGCGCCTCATGCTCTGCAGCATCCACGCTGTTTCCCTCACTCGTTTCCTGGGTGCTTACCAAAGACGCTCCTCCCTCAGTTCGGGGCAGTATAAGGGTTGCCTGCACAAGGCTCCAGGTGACTAGTGCTTGGGCTGGCACCCCACTGCCATGCTCAGCATGGCGTTTGAGCTTCTCCCCAATCTTATCCAAAACCTGGTGATCAAGTGTTCCCTGGTTAGGGAACAAGGGACAGCAGTCTTTGGCTACCTGGAGCCTGTCTATCAAATGTCGTTCCTTAACCTGACACCCTGTGGCCTTCAGTAATTGGCACAGTAAGTTTAAAAACATCTGCTTGTGCTTCATTAGTGAGAGGCCCATGGTGTAGTGAAAACAAAGCAAAGCAAAGCAAGAGCAGAGTAAGCGCAGAGCAAAGGAAGCGTCTCTTCTCTGCACTGCACGCCCCTGGGATTCGGCGAATCCCTGACTCCGTGATCAGGAGAGGCTGGCCAGCCCTTCTGACCTAAGTAGAGGCGTGGGCTCTCCAGTGGATAATGTCGGGGTCACCACTTGTCTGTTTCCCATCCTGTGGGTGTTCGGTGGAGAGTGAAACATGCAGGAGGCTTTGCAGTGCTGCAAGCCTGGGGAGAGGAGAGTGCCCCCTCCAAGGAGGACACTCCCGTTCCCAGATTTCCAGGGTTTTTATTGAGGCTGGCTACTAAGGGTGCATAGAGTTGCTAACAACTGCATCTGTTCCTGGGGTGCAGGAGGAGAGGGGTGAGAGAACGGTCAGGTAATGTTTGCCAGGACAACCAAGAGGGAGGGAACACTGGTTCCCCTTCAGTGGCTGCGTTTGTGGCAAGTTCCATGTTCGGAACTCTGCTCTTGGTGTCATAGGTACACATACCAAGGGGCTCAAACTCCCACAGGAAAAGGCAGACATACAAGACAGCATTTGGGTCAAGGACACTGAGTTTAGGCTGTGTCCTGAAGTTTATAGAGAAAGATCTGTCTTTGGAGGTGAGTTACATTTGTATCATGTAGATATGTGAGCTGAGCATTTGCATCACCTTCACCACCAACACAAACATGTCTCATTTCCTGTCTGACTCTAGTGGATGGCAAACCCAGTTGTTTTGCTTTTATATACTGACAAAGGGCTTTGAGGATCCAGTTACCTTGACATGTGAGCCCTGCTTTAACAGCTAGGAAAGATTTACCTGTGATTTATGGCCCATACTCCAGAGAGGGTTTTACTGCTGACACTTGGCTGTGGAATTCAGCTGGTGTGTTGTTCAATCAATCAATGAACAATGGGGAGGCAGACTGTGCCCTAAAGATTCCAGGGGTGAGGTTCTTAAACATGACTCAGACTCTGACCCCTAGGAACTTGTAATCACATTGGGGAGATAAGACTTACAGAGATGAATTGTTAATTAATAGTACAAGGCAGTAAATAATATGAGTTAAGTGTGTACATCAGACGGTAGGTGTTATTTGATTTTTGAAGGGGGAATCACTATTTGCTGGTCTGATCAAGAAAAATCTGCTTCATTTATTTAATAGTTTATTAACTTATTCATTCAGTCTTTCAGCACTTTTAAATGCCCTTTACTATGCTAGGAGATTGTGATAGAAAGTAAAAATATCTGCTTCCCATTTTAGTAGTTTAGGAAAGAAAGCACTAGGACAAAAACTGGATATTGGAGGAAAGGAAGAGGAATTTGGATAGTGGAAGAACTGGGAGGGCCATGTAAGGTGGAGAGGGCCTGGGAGTGGAAGCAACAATTAGTTAAGTGCATTCAATTGGAGAATATTGAATATACTAGCCTTGCCAAAGTAGTGAATTTGTGTAGGAGAATTGGGAAATAAGATTGAGAGTACAGATGGAGATTTGATTACAGAAGGCATAGATTGCAAAGATAAGCAGTGTGAGTTTGATTCTCCAGAGTCTGTGACCACTGGAGGGATATTTGCTGTGAGGCAGTTCAACCTGAAAAGATGCCCTATAGCAGAAAGTGGTCAGAAGCTGGTAATGAGGGAGCCCATCACAAAAATTCACATTTGCACTGATAAGGGGTAGAGTAAAAGTGGGAGAGGGAATTTAAGAAATGTGTAAATTCAATCTAATGTGTGTAAAGAAGGGTTAATAAAATCTTATAATCGATGCACAAATGATATCTGAGACAAACGACTCAAGATCAACGTTGTAGCTTAATGGTACTAATAATTGTGATATGCTCTTTTATGATTTAATTGACATTTTAAGACTGTTTTATTCAATTATTTATATAACCCCACTTTGTTCCCTCAAAAATGGAAACTGCCTTTGAAATATGAAGTAAATGTAGCTATGACAGGATATGGAAAACACAGCTGAATTGAGATTTCTGTGGAAGATAAAGCTTGGAAACTTCCAAATCAATCTAGGATATTCGGTCTCTAATTCATAGAAGAGAAAGCAGGTATAGAGAGATTAAGAAGTTTGTCTAAATTGCTGGAATTTAGAAGTGGCGGGGCCTTGAGCCTGAGGCAGCAGGTGAATAAGGCATCAAAGAAATGTGTTTGAAGTTATTTCCAGGGTTGGAAGTTGAGTCTTCAGGGACTCGGTCCTGGTCTGGGCTGCAGCTTTGCATGTGTAGTGTAATGACCGATGCTTAGAAGTCCTGAGACAGCCATTCAGTCCCCAAGGTTCTGCCTTCAAACCATAAAGGGAGATATTGAAATAAGGTGAAGGTTGAAATGCAAAGATCTGTTAGGACGTTCACACACGCACACACACACACGCACACACACACACGCACACACACGCACACACACAGAGAGAGAGAGAGAGAGAGAGAGAGAGAGAGAGAGGCTCTGCAACCTCAATTTTATTCCTCTGATCCAGTGGTTCAAAACCAAGGGAATATCACCATTCCCACGCATCCCAACCTCCCATTACCCCACTCCTCACTTAGATAAATTTTGGTAAATTCTGGATCATTTTTGGTGCTGGGGATGGGAACCTATTACTACCATATAGTAAGTCAAGGATTCTGATAAATATTCTATGCCTCTTGGGATACCCCACCACCAATGAAGAATTATCTGGTCCAAACTATCCAGGGCCAGTGTTAAAAAACTTTGCTTTAAGGGAAAATCTTATTCCTGTAAGAGAGTTTAAGGCTTCAGAATAGTACTTAACCACTCTGAGTATCAGTTTTATCAAATATGAACTGTGAATTGTTATAAAGGTCTCATTACAAAATGTATAAAAAAGACAAATGCTTAATAACATTATTTACCTAGAAAAATTAAATCAAAGTAATTACAATTAGATAGAAATCCAATGTCAGACCCAAGTAGACATTGAGAAACAAATTTGCATCATATTTAAAATTTTCTTAGAATCTAGAAGGTCCATAAAAAGGACAAAACCAGAGTTTGAGCTCAGTGTTGCAAAAGATAGTTACCTTGTGAGAATGTAAACTAAAACAGCCAATTTGGAAACCCACTGGCCGTTCCTTAAAAGGTTAAGGACAGAGTAAACATATGACTCAGAAATTCCACTCCTAGATGCATACTTAAAAGAACTGGAAGCAGGTCCATGCAGAAATGTGTAACAAATGTTTATAGCATCTTTGTTCACAATATGTCCAAAGTGGGAACAACTAAAATGTTCATCAGCTGGTTCAGAATAGTATTTAACCACTCTAAGTATCAGTTTTATCAACTATGAACTGTGAATTGTTATAAATGAATGTGTTATATCCATTCAATGGAATATCATACATCCATAAAAATGCACTGATGTATGCTACACCATAGATGAACTCTAAAAACACTATGCTAAGCAAAAGAAGCCAATAACAAGAGGAAATATTATGTATAATTTCACTTATATGAAATGTCCAGAATAGGCAAATCCATGGAGACAGAAAACAGATCAGTGGTTGACTAGGACTGGAGGTGGGGGAATGATAGCTACATGTTACAGCATTTCTTTTGGAGGTTACAAAATGTTTTAAAATTAATTGTTGTGATGGTTGCTTAACTCTATGAGTAGACTAAAAACAATTAAATTGTACATTTAAAATAATAAATTGCATGGTATATGAATTTTATCTCAATAAAACTGTCCCAAAAATATAAATAATAAGAGAAAGAAAGAAAGAAAAGAAAAAAAAGAAAAGAAAGAAAGAAAGAAAGAAAGAAAGAAAGAAAGAAAAAGAAATTCAACAGCAGAAAATAGAACTTTGCAGAAGTAACTTCACATCAAAGTGATTCCTAGAACAGGGTAGGACTGGCTTTAGAGGTGTGGTATGAAAGAGGAGCTAAGCCTGGTTACCTGACACCCTCTTTTGAATTTTAGCTCTACCTCGGAATAGTCATATGGCCCTGTGCAGCTCCTCTGACTTTCTGTTTCAGCTTCTCTATCATGAGAACAGTAAAACTTGTTCTCCAGGACTACTGTGAGAATTAGGAATTATATATTTAAAGTGCCTGGCACATTGTAGATATTCAATACTGGTAGTGTGTACTACTAGCTATTTTTATAATTGGGCTGTGTTTCAAAAGGTCATTTGCAAGTTCAGTTGCAAAAATGAAAACTGTCTTTTTTTTTTTTTTTTTTTTAAAGCCTTGGTTTGGTTCCTGAGCAAGCACAGAGCAGCCTACTTATTTCATTCTGTAAGGGACCTTTTATACAAATGCCTTAGGATGAATTCTGGGACCTGGGAGGTTCTGTTTTATGCAGTGAGAGCAAGAAGTGGAAAAGAATGAAAACTCTCCTATCCTTATCTCAGGTTAAAAAGTTCGTTAGTTTTAAAAATAATTATAAATATTGTACATTTTCTTTTTAGGAACTTTAAAAATTCTAGTAGTCTATATAAGAAAAAACAATAATAATCTCTGATTCTATCATTCAATGCCATTACAATATTTTTCTTTGTAGTAATTTTTAACAAAATGAGAACCATATATACTATCTATGCTATTTAGCCAGTTTTCACTTATAAGGATTTCACTAGCATTCTTGGACATTATGATTTTTAATGACTGCACTACATTTCATAGTATTAAATTAATCATATTTCATATAACTAATCTATCATTATTGGAAATATTGGTAGTTGTGAAATTTTACCATGATAAATAATGATGCCATGAACTCTACCATAAATCTTGGCTGTAGCTCTGTTTCTATTTTAGGATTAATTATTCAGAAAAAAAATTGTGGGAAATGATGCATGACATTTGTCAGGTTTTTGACACTTATTGGTATACTGCCTTCCTGAAAGAACGTACAAACTTATGCTACCATCAGCAATGTATCAAAATTCCCTGCTTCTGTGTATGTCCACTAACTCTGAGTATAATTGGTTTTTATATTTTGCTAGTCTGGGAGATGACAAATATTATCTGATGTTACTTTAAACCTTAAAAATTTTGTTTGCCATCATCCAATAGCCTTTCCAGAACCCAGATCCCACCTTTTAAGCCTCAGCTCTTAAGGCACATGAGTGTTTAGCACACAAAGTGGCCCTAAATACCCTGCTCTTCAACCCCCAGAGACTTCGCCCCATGGAGGCATTCCGGGACTCAGCAGGATTGCTTTCCCTTTCTCCCCAATAAAAACTTCTTTTTTTTTTTTCAGAGCTCTTTATTTCAGGAAGGTTTTGGGAGAAAAACCTTCCCAAAATTGATAAAATTGATATAAATTGATAGAATTCCCGATGGAATTGATTTCCCCTAATTTGTTCATAATTAATAGCACTGAAACCTGTAACTTCAAAAGAGTGTTCTTAAAAACTAAACCTTGAGAACCTCTAGGGGTGTTATTGGTTGGATTAACAGGATTAAATGGTTAGGAGTATAAGATAAAAAAAGCAGGAAATATACCACTTTGCTTTCCTTGAAATCTATTCCCAGGCCAGTTCCTCTAAACTAGTCTTGTTTTTCCCCTGGCTCTTTCCGTCCTCTTTTGAAACTCTAATAGAGTAGTTCTCAACCCCTAGCTACACAATTGAATCTCCAGGGATCTTTGAAACTTCGAAGGCCTGGGGCCACCCCAGCAGTCTGCATTAATTAACTTTCTTTTCAGAATCTCCCCAGGTGATCCTTTTGTGTGGTCAGCATCAAGAACTCCTGTTATCATAATTCTCCTCTGAGGAGCTAAGATTCACACTGCCTCCCCCTGCAGTCCAGGTAAATAAAGAGCATAAGAGATCAAATCAGAGGAAAAAGCCAATCAAGAAGGAAAGAAAAGAATAGGAAAGGGAAGGGGAAGGGGAAGGAAAGGTAAAAAGAAAGGCAGAAAGAAAGGCAGGGGGGAGAGAGGGAGAAGATGAAAGAAAGAAAGAAGAAAGGAAAGAAAGGAAGGAAAGGAAGGAAAGGAAGGAAAGGAAGGAAAGGAAGGAAAGGAAGGAAAGGAAGGAAAGGAAGGAAAGAAGGAAGGAAGGAAGGAAGGAAGGAAGGAAGGAAGGAAGGAAGGAAGAAAGAAAGAAAGAAAGAAAGAAAGAAAGAAAGAAAGAAAGAAAGAAAGAAAGAAAGAAAAAGAAAGAAAGAAGTAAACCCTCATTAAGTGAAGATTTTAAGGGCAAACCTGGAAGGGAAGGGAGGTCCAATCAAGAAAGCTGTGTAGGTAAAAGGGGTACTCAGATCCTTTCTCAAACACATCAAAATTACAACTAAACTACAGAACAGCCATCATTCAGAACTGCCTGAAATCTAGCTGAACAGAAGTCTTATACCTAAGGAAATAAAAAAGATGCCACATCAAGGCTAGTAGGAGGGACAAAGGTGAGAAATGTACTGTTCCCACACCCACGTCTGGTGAAATAAAATTGAGAGGGATATATCGGATACAGAGGTCCCCCCTGAGTAGTGAGGGGTCTCAGCCCTGCACCAGGTCCCCCATCCAAGGGTTCCAGTGCCCAGAAAAGAAGTCTCCATAACATCTGTCTGTAAAAACCAGGAAGGATCATGAGTGAGATAAAGGGCTTCTTCAGTCCCAGGTGTTCCTCTTAAAGGCCCCATGCGTGAATACTTACGCTGACTCTCTCTGAGCTCCAGTACTGGGGCAGAAGCTTGAAAGGCACTAGGGACAAATGGGGAGAAACTGAATCGTCTGATGTTAGGGCCAGAGCTGGAGGGGAAGCTTTCTCACAGACAGAACTGCTGGCAGAAGGTATAGTTCTTTTTCTGAGCTTTCTCCAACAGAGCTGGCAGGCAGACACCACATTTGAGTCTCCATCAGCCTTGCTCACACTGTTTACCCCACCCTAATTATTCCCTGAGACCTTGTCCCACCCAACTTGAGGGCTCACCTAAGCTGTTTCCCATGGCTTTTCCATATAAATGGCTTGTCTTGACTAATGCTTTAGACTGTCCTAAAATCTCTCATGCAAGCAGCATCTAGCAACAACATGCCCCTAAGTTCTCTCGCTAAGTGGCTCCATGGCCAGCACTAGTGGCAACTAGCCTTGGTTTAGCAGTTTGACCCCTCCTGGGCACCTCCAAGCTCAGCACAGGTAGCAGCCATCTGCAGATCGCTTTATAGCTTATGCTGTGTGGCTCCAGGGAGAACACAGGTGATGGATGACATTGGCCTACACTTCACAGAGGGCCTCATAGCCAGAACACCCAGTTGACAGCTTCAGACCATGTCAAAGCACCACCCAATAACCTCCACAAGTGACACACTCAAGGGGCAAACCAAGTGGGCACCAGAGCCCCACTGGAGTAAGTCCTACTCAGTGGAGTAATCCTTCATGGTTGTGGAAGCAAGTCCTAGCAACCAATAAACCTAAGGGTAAATCTCTCCAATTGATGTGCCAATAGGAATAAAGGCACAACTACAACAGAAAGGTATGCATAACCCACAGAGCAGCATAACTGGAGTGCTTAGCTTGAATGATTGGGGAAGCTGTGCCACTGGCAATATAGAAAACCTACTATATAAGGCTACTCTTCCAAGTCCAAGAGATATAGTGGCTTTACCTAATACATTAAAACAAACACAGTGTGGCTGCTAAAATGAGGAGACAAAGTAACACATCCCAAATGAAGGAACAGAGTAAAACTCCAGAAAAAGAACTAAACAAAACGGAGATAAGCAATGTACTAGATTCAGGGTTCATTATACTGGTCATAAGGATGTTCAATGAAATTAGGAGAATAGATTTATTTAGTGAAAACTTCAACAAAGAGGTAGGTAACAAAAATGAAAATAGAAAACATAAAAAAGAACCAGTTCAAAATGAAGGATACACTAATTGAAATGAAGAATGCATTATTGGAAATCAACAGTGGTGTAGATGAAGTTGAGAATTAAATTAGGGTATTGGAAGATAAGGAAACCAAAAATACCCCATTAGAACTACAAAAAGAAAAAAAAAGAAAAAGAAACCAAAAAATGAGAATACAATGAAGAGCCTCTTGGATAATTTTGAGCATATAAATATTCACCTCATGGGCAAACCAGAAAAAGGGGAGAGAGAGAACACAAGGAACTGACACCCCTTGTGAAAAAAATAATGATGGAAAACTTCCCTAACATAGTAAAAGAAATAGACATACAAGTCCAGAAAACACAGAGAGTTCCAAACAAGATCAACCCTAAGAGACCAATGCCAGGACACATCAAATTTAAAATGCAAAAGGTTAAAGACAAAGAGAGAATCTTAAAAGCAGCAAGAAAAAGAAGATACCTACAAGGAAGCTCCCATAAGACTGTCCACTGATTTCTCAAGAGAAACTTCGTGGGCCAGAAGTGATTGTCAAGAAATATTCAAAGTGATGAAAAGCAAGAACCTATAATCAAGATAATCTGCACAGAAAAGCTATTATTTAGAACTGAAGGATATCTAAAGAGCTTCCCAGAAAAGAAAAAGCTAACAGACTTTATCATCACCAAACCAGTATTACCAGAAATGTTAAAGGGTCCTCTTTAAGAAGACAAAGATAAAAATAAGAATAATAAAATGGAAATAAATACATATCTATCAGAAACTGAATCTAAATAATTAAAGAAATGAACAAGCAGAACAGAAACAGACTAATAGCTCAGAGAACATGTTGATGGTTGCCAGATGGAAGAGGGGTAGGGAACATAAGTGAAAAAGGTTAAGGGATTAAGAAGTACAGATTGGTGGTTACAAAACAGTCATGGGGATGTACAGTACAGCATAGAGAATACAGTATATAAAATTGTAATAATTATGTATGATGTCAGATAAGTACTAAATTTATCGAGATGATCACTTAGTTATATAATGGCTAATCACTGGCCTGTACACCTGAAACTAATACAATAGTGTATATCAACCATAATTGAAAAAATAAAAAATATATATTTAAAGTCAGGACAAAAAAAAGATAAAACCAGATAGTGATGTGGGAAAAGAAAGAGACTCAGAATCAGAAGACAAGCTGAGGTGCTGGCCCTGCCAACTCACTAAGCAGAGCCCTGCTCTTCAGCCTGTTTCATCTGTAAGGAAACTAGAGAATGTATCTTTAATTAGACTGACATTCCCTGTGACCACTGTGTTTACTTTCTTCCTTACTGTGCCTGATGCCAGCAGTATGGTAGGCCTTTAGGGGCTTTTTACACTCTATTTGTTGAACTCCTTCCTGATGCCCAACTCATATAATCTATAGTCTGTCTTCAAAGGCAGTCTTGTATGCTATGCAGGTGTATTTAAAGTACTATGCAAATGAAGTTAAAAAAGCAAAGACCTTCAGCTGGCTATATCCTCTGATGCCACTGACAGAAGTCAATTGTTCATTCCCAGGAGACACCTGACAGAGTTTCTGCCTCATTAGCAGAATCCCTGTGGTTAAGACACAAACCCGGACCTTGGGAGAAGGTAGAGCAGCCAGGATATGCAGCCTCTGGGTTTTCCACTTTATCCAATCAGGCCAGGCTTTCAGGGCTGCAGGGAAGATTGACTGCCAGGGAGTTGGCTGCAAATGCAGGAGGGGCTCTTTTGTCTGCTCTTCTGAGCAGGCAGGTCAAAGCTGCCCATGGCCATGCAGTTGGGACTGCGGCCTTGTGTTGTGCTCTCCCTGGGCAGCTCCTCTAGATGTCTTAGGGCTCAGGGGCACAGCACATCAGTCTGAGGAGGACTGTGGACCTCTGTTCTGATTTTGAATGCATTCTTCACAGTCAGTACCTCAGGGATGCTCCAGGAGGTTTGACCAGATCTGATCTCTTCTACCTCCAGTAACAGCTCTTAACCTACCACTTACTGTCCATTTTCACTGTTGTTACTTTGGCTGAGACCTTTACTTTCTGTCTCCTGGTGATGTGCAAGCAATAGGTCCCAGTAGTCCTGCTTCCAGCCTTGTTTCCTCCCAGCTCCTGTCATCTGCCACCAGAGTCTTTGAATGTACACCTCCAGCCAGGTCATTTCCATCCTGAAGACTCCTCATGGACTCCCATGTTCTAAAACAGTGATTTTCATTCCTGGCTGAACATTAGACTCGCTCAGGAGCCTTTTTGAAAATGCATATGCATGGGACCCCATCCTCAAAGATTTAGTAGACTTGACTTGGTTAAAATACTCTGTAGAATCATGTATCGAAGGACTTTGTTGAAACCCCTTCCTTAGCCTGACATATGAGGCCCCTGGGAGAGTGCATCCTCTTCCACCTGCCTTGCTGTTGTTCTCTCCTGCTTCTCACCCCAGGCCTTTGCTTCTTTGTACAGGCTCTCTGTCCTTTAGAATGCTTACTCTAGGAGTAGCAAACTATTGCTCATTTTCCAAAACATTTCTCAACTGTTACCACCTCTCTTATGAAGACTTTTCAGGATCCTCACACGGAGTTGGTTAGAGCTTCCTTTTTTCTTTTCTCCCCCCACTTACTGTTCCTCCTAGAATTGTCAGCCTGCTTCACTGTCTATCACACTAGCCTGACATACGCCAAGGATAAGATTTTCATCCACTTTACCTGCATTTCTTCACTTAATTATGGCTACCCTAGAATAGAGACCATGTGATGTTAATGCCCATATTCACCAGGGTAGGAACAATCTTATAGTTACTGTTCTGTCCATATGTTTTAGCAAACACTGTCTTCTTATGATGTGATATAAACTAATCTATATGTTGCTACATTAACTTGTATAATTCTCACAATTGCCTGTAAGTGTAACCATTGTCCCCATTTTGCAGGAGAGGAAATTGAGGCAAAAAGAAGGAAGACAATTTAACACATAGCTGGGTAGAATACACGCTAGTGAGTGTAGAAATGCATGGCTTTCTGCTCTTGTTATACACAAATCCTTATGACCCTTTCTTTCAGAGAGCCCTTTGTAGCAACGGAGCCTTCACAGATGATAAGCTTTTGAAGGAAATAGTTGATATCCTTATGACTAATTTCCAATATGGTTTCCTCAGTAAAGTAGGCCAGCAAAGTAGTGTGCACCAAAGATATCTGGGCCAAAGGAACAAGGGGAACAATATCTTTTAATAAATACCCACTATGCCTTCAACTGCCCTAGGGACTTCCCAGCCTGATCACAACTTATCCCCTTAACAATGATACAGAGTAGAAATAATATTACAGATGATAAAACTGAAGCTCAGTGAAGGGAGGTCACTTAGCCAGTGTCACATAAGGAATTAAGAGAAGGTTGGAATTAACTAGTCTGTTACCTCTCTCCAACAGGAAGCTACCTCCTCCTGGTACACCATTGGACTTTAGCTTTCCTCTTTTACTTTTGCCTTTAAAAATATTCTATTTTTACTAAAAAGAGATATAAGCCATTAGTAGAAAAATTTAGGAAAACAAACACTGTCTGTAATCTGACCACCCAAAGATAAAACCACCAGGAACCTTTTGAGAGTTTTTCCTTTTCAGCATTTTGCTCTGTATTTATGTTGCAAGAGGTCAATTAATCTGTTCTGTGCCTTTGGTTATAGATTACGTGTGAATATATGCTTTCCCCTTTTGTTGTTAAGCAAATACTCAAAGTTGTTCAGCCACTTAGACCACAGTGTGGTGATGACCAGAGGGAAGGGAGGCAAAGGTGGCAA
The DNA here is from genome assembly GCA_004026545.1 of Mormoops blainvillei. Taxonomy (NCBI): domain Eukaryota; kingdom Metazoa; phylum Chordata; class Mammalia; order Chiroptera; family Mormoopidae; genus Mormoops; species Mormoops blainvillei. The sequence continues at coordinate 78,710 of PVJD01004943.1, forward strand.
GGGTGGGAGGGAAGTAGCAAAAAAGGGAAACATGGGGACATCTATAATAGTGTAAACAATAAAAATGAATTTAAAAAGGACTAGAATTAGTGGTAAAAAAAAAAAGATAGAGAGAGAGAGACTCTTGCGAAGCAGCTAAGGGTTTGGTTTAAGGAAAATGATGAGTAGGGACCACTCCGTGAATGCACTGGGACCACAGCAGGGAAAGAAAGAGAGTCCCACCCTCTCCAGCTTTCCCAGATCAATCATCCCCACACCTGCCCTTCCTGTTTCTTTTGCAGGCAACAACTTGAATGATGGCTTGTGGCATTCAGTCAGCATCAACGCCAGAAGGAACCGCATCACTCTCACCCTGGATAACGATGCAGCATCCCCGGCACAGGACACCACCCAGATACAGATTTATTCTGGAAATAGCTACTACTTTGGAGGTAAATTACTTAGCTTTTGATGTTGGAAATAAAGGAGGGAGAGAGAATGTAGTGGACATTTACTTTTCTATGGTGATTCTTTCTTTATCAATTAGACCATTCCTCCAACACACACATGTACACACAGGCCACACCCCGCACCAAACACACACAGGCACAGGCAGCAACCCCTGTGCTCAAAATAATGGGAAGCGAACTCTCTCGCAGCTGTGCAGATATAAATTATCTAGGTCAGTGCTGAGGAGAAAAAGAACTTTAGCTATAAGAACTGGTGTTACATAACATGTCCAAAAGAGATTTTTATAGCCATGCCAAGCTCTATGATCACATTTGAAAGGGGAAACTCAGCTGAAAACTTGGAGAAAGTATCAATAGTCAGCAGTGCCTGAAGGAGGAAATATCTAGGTGAGAGGAACCAGACACTCATCTAGGCCACTCCTCTGGCATTCTGTTGCCTCCATCCCCAACATCCCTGAGGGCCATGCCCCTGAGTGGGGCAACTAAAAACAGGGAAGTCCTAGAAGGCCCATGAATACTTAGCTCCATATGGAGCAGTCAGTAAAGACCCCACTCTCTCCAATGCTGGGTGGATCCTGGAAGCCTTTCTTACTACAAAATACAGGGCAAACTGGTAAAGGTGAAAAACATATGATTAGGCACCTAATGCATTTTTATAGATGCATATATATTTTTATTTAGTCTTTTTCAAGGTGTCTCTTTCATTAAGAAGATTAATACCTAATTTCTTGGTCATTTGTTTTTTATTTTAGAAAAAACTCTAAAGAGTAATTAATATCAATAGCTATCTGGCAATAAGCAAGACACTTATGGCCCTTGAACCTCTATATTGAGGCCACAGAATTGTTGGGAGAGTTCTGTGATATCAAAGTTTATATGTATAGCACAGGGTTTCCTACCTAGCAAGGAATGGACAAGCTGGCTTTAAACTTTGAAAATATAGGTATGGACTGGGGTTGGTCTATGGTCACCAACCCTTTTTCCATTAGGAAACTGAAGACAAATTGTGTGTAAAATTATAAAGTGCAGTCTCCAGTAGGATTTACAAATCATTTCTCTCAGACCAGTGACATATGGTTAGACTTCGAAATATAAGAAGGACTTTTCACAAATGCAGTATATACATCAGGGTGTCCCAAAGAGGGAAACATTAGGGAGAGATCTCTTTGTGGTTTGATTTTAGGGCTTCAGGGAGAGACTCTGTCCTTCACTTTAAATATTCTCCATGCATGCATGATAACAAATTTCTTTAAGAAGAGAACATTTCCATTCCCTGTAAATGTTTTGTGTACCTTAGCCCATTTAATTCATAAATTAACTTTGTAAGGCAGGTAATTGTAGCCCCCTTTCACCAAAAGTAAGACTGGTGTTTGCTTAGATGAAATAATTTGTGTGAATACTAGAATGAGGATTCACCTCCAAATGTGTTCTGAACAACTCACTAGTAATAGCAAAGGAATACCAACCAATATGGAACAAAAGCTGTGGAAGGAGTGTCTTGGGACCCCAACGACATATCCCCAAAACTGGTAATTTTGTGTCACATGTAATGCTTCCAACAGGGAGAGAAAAACAATCTTGTACTTATTTCTATTTAAAAAAACAAGGAGCATAACTATGGTATGTAAACACATGAATGCTTCCAAGGAAAAATGGTCCCTCCCTGAGATGAGGAAGTATCCTTAGAGGTGGTTTTTAGGGCACTAGGCTCAGCTCAGAAGGTGAGGATTTATCTGTGATTTGAACAGTGTTTAAAAAACGCCCCACACATAGACTGTAAACTTAAGGAAGCTGAAAACTGAGTTTGAGTAATAATAGTCAATTTAACATAAATTCTCACTATAGTTTCAATTAGAAGTTGTAACATTTCTCTTCATTTTATAGTGTGCGTGCTTGTGAGCTGTTAACCAACTGCCAGGCTTCAGCTGAGCAGTGACTGTCTATTAGAAATGGCTGGAATAATTCCCAATTATTTATGGGTTATTGCCATGTTCTTAAGCTTGCATTCACATATTGTCTGAACTTATTAAAACAATTAAGATAGAGTTTATAAAGAGCTCCAGCACTGATAGACCTATTTGCTTTCTACCTGTCTTAATGAGTAGATATACCTAGGTTGCATAGTATGCTAAATATGCATGATGTATTTTTTAAAAAGAACGCCCCTTAAAAAAAGTATGATGGTAACCGTCCATGTGTGCTATTATAGCCCTGTAATGGTGCACACTTAAACCCTTAGTGTCTTTAGTGTCTGTATTTGGTTTACACATCACTTCAAAATTCCAGTCACATTTCTATGTGTACCTTTGTCAGGGACTAAACCTGCTAATGTTAATAACTAACCAGGCAGTTACCCTACTGTCATCCTTATTCAAAGCATAATTTCCTTAGAAAGTGTAATTCAGAATTGAATTGTGCACTTAGAAGTGTGTTTCAAGACAGAACCAATATCCCCAAGTAGTTACAACAGGCTGTGTTCTTGGGATGGGTAAAGTGTCCCAGGCAGAAGAATAACACACAGTTTACCAAGGAAAAAATGAAGAACAAGACACACAGTATAGAACTTATATTACCTTCAACACATTTGTTTTTTGATCTTTGCTATAATTGAGTATGCCCCCTTTTGAACCAGTTCTGTCCACTTTCTGAAAATGCTAGGATTTACAACTAAACTGTGTGCACTACTGTGAATGAAAAAGCACCACAATAATTAGACCTCAAGATCTTCCATCGATAGGTCGCCAAATCAATGACTGATCATTTCATCATTCTTCATTTTTTTCTCTGTCCCACAGGATGCCCTGACAATCTCACCGCTTCCCAATGCTTAAATCCTATTAAAGCTTTCCAAGGCTGCATGAGACTCATCTTTATTGATAACCAGCCCAAGGACCTCATTTCAGTTCAGCAAGGTTCCCTGGGGAATTTTAGTGATTTACACATTGATCTGTGTAGCATCAAAGACAGGTAATTATTGTCTCGTCTCCTCTGTTCCCCCAACCCCCACCTTCCCATTCTCACTGTTCTAAATATGTGTTTCTTTAAGCAAAATTCTAATCCACTGACATTAGCCACATTAGACATAATTGAGTTGCCTAATGGAAAATATTTCTGAAAGGATTTCAGACCCAGAGAAAAATGGTTTAAATTAGTTGAGTCTCTCTTTATGTTGACTTGTAGTAAATGGGTTATGCAAATTAAATCAAACTACAAATTTGTGAAAAAATTAAAATTTTGTGCATAAACACCATCTAATTACTTTGAAGTTATGAGTAAAGTAAAAAGGAGAAAACCACTTTCTCCTAAACCATTTTATTCTTTACTGCAGTGGGTGTCCTCTCTCTCACAGGGAGCGAACATCAGGTCATCTGGGACCCTATAGTAGAGGCTTGGGCAGTGACCAGCTGTACACAGACACTCCCAGGTGACTGACCTTTGCAGTCACTACCCCTGAACCATTTCTTGTTTGACCCAGAAGAGATCAGGGCCTGGACAGAGAGAATCAGTACATTCACTCTGCAACCTGCAAATCTAGCAAAGAGTTTCTCTCTTTGTCTCTCCTGGGATCTGACTCCTTTTATTTTGGAAATTTCTAGATTCAAATACACACTGCAGAAAAAATTTTAGAAGTATTGATTCTGAATTTTTAGCAAGGTTTATCATGTTCCCCATGTTTCTTCTCTCACGATTGCCTCCTTCACATCTCTGATTCTACGCCTCCTGCTTAAAATGCCATTTATTAAATGGGTGAATAATATGTGTTAGGTGCAAGCCTCTGTGTTGGTGAAATAAAGCCTCAACTCGATTTTCATCAGGGAATAAATTAGTCATTACAATAAAGTGTAATAAATGACCAGGAAATTTACCCTTATTTGTATTGAATATGGCAGTCTCAACTTAGCCTGACCTAATGAGGATGAGGTCAATAAGATTTTCAGGAAGCTATGCTGAGCTGAATTTTACAGAACAGAGAGACCTGGATGATGGGTGCAGGGTGTGAATGTAGGATGAGTTGGCAGGGTGCAGCATGTGAAATGACATAGGAATGGGAAATGTCATACTTGCAAGTATTACATCAATTCAAGACACTTATTTTTCATTTTAAAATCTGTAATATTTAGATACATTTTACAGTTGATGATAATAGTTTAATTGGGAACATTTAGTTATCGTATTAGCACATAAAATAGCCATATGTCTTACAATAAATAGTGTCTTAGGTTTAACAAAATACTGATTAGGAGGATTTTAGGTTACTGTGTTAGAGCACATGGAAAGAATATGGTTAGAGAACTCCGTATGCCCATGAAACTTGTTTTCATGCTCTAGGCAAGAATCGGAAAGGAAGGCAGCCAGATCTGCCTATTTAAAGAGTACTCAGGAAATAGGAAGAAAGATGGATTGAAAGAGAACCATCCCAGAGCTGGAGGTAACTGCCCAGGCCACGGGAGCAATGAGAAGTTGTAGGGTCCTCTAGTGAGCAGCACAAAATCAGATATGCAAATCCTAGTCTCCTCTAAACCTCAGAGTGACCAAGGTAATTTGGTGGAACTTTATGAGAATGTTTCTGTGTTAATATCCCAACATATGAGATTGGCATCAAATCACACAGACTTCCTGGCTCTTCAACTTTTTCTTTTTCCTAAGTGACCAACTGGACATCTGGGTAATAAAATGTGTGCTTCATTAGAATTTGCTAGTTTAGAGACTGAGGATAAAAGATAGTACGTGGAGCGGTTGCTGCCCCTCTAGTCTGTTGATGATGAGGGTGAAGCATCCAACTTTGTCAGCCAGCACAGCCTTCATAAAATGGGAATCAACAAAGGAAACATTTATCAGTAGGGATATCCTACCATACCTTAATTTCTAACCAAGGAAGTTCTCATTTCTCTGACATGGAAGTCATTGCTGTCTATACTACATCGTTACTTTTGTGTAATTGTAATCTGTGTAATTGTATTACATACAATTGTATTTTGCTTAATTGTATAATAATAAGGGATTGTGCTTAATTTTCTGGGTAAGTGGTATGTTTTTCTTCATTTACCAGACAGCATCTCTAACAGAAGGGAAAACCATGGTAGAAGGTTTTACTTAATTAATTATTTCTTGAATTTATATTTAACATTTGTTGGAAGAGGACAGGGGTTTAAAAAGTAGGTGGTTTCTGAGTTTTTGTGTTTTATTTTTAAGGTGTTAATTACTGTAAATCCAATTTCAGGGCAAGTGCAGAGTCTTTGCCTTCAAGGATTTTGCCACTTGAAGGTGGGGTGGGTGTGTTGGGGGAGATGGGGGTAGAAAAGGGTCTGACTGTGGTGTTTCTATCTGTGTTCCTGTCAGGAAAGTTCATGGAGGACAGACTTTGGTCTGGCCTAATAATTTCTTCTTTCCCAGACCAGTCTCCTTTTTGCCCCTTCTTGATAGGTTATGTATGGAGACCCAGGCTTTCTGCCTGGCCTCACGGTGACTGCCCTACCCACCCCTCTCTCTTCTCCCTCAGAGTCATATGACTTGGCTGTGCAGATGGATGCAGGCCTCTCGGCTCCTCTTTCTGCTGGCCATCTTACACACACATAAAGGCTTCTAGTACTAGTCGTTGTGGGAAAACCAGGTAGGAGAAAACCAAGACAGCATTCACAGAAGAGGCACACGTGATTTGAAATCTTAAGAAGTTTCTTCAGTGGGGTCCTTTAAGCATATTCCCTCCAAGTTGGTGCTTAGGTCTACTGCCCAGCCTGTACAAGTTTACAAACCATCCTTGCGGCAATGCTTTGAGTAAAAGCTGAGTGGGTCCCCTCCAGGAACTAAGGACCCAAGCTAACAATTTGCATCTGAATGCTTGGAAAATGCAAATCTGGTCTCAGGGAAGAAGGGACTTAGAGTGACTGACCTAAGCACAGCTCTGGTAGCTGGACAAGTGCTTGCTTTAGGAAGCTCCCTCTGCAGAACTGCCCAGTGACTGACAGTCCAAGGTTGGGTTGGAGAAAGGGGGTGGAGCATTCTGATAGGAACTGCAGTTGGAACCAGATTGGAGCACCCCCAACATGTGCTTTTCACTCATTTTCCTAAACCTCTAGAACACAATGTGCAGCCACTCTCTCTCCTCTGCAGGCAGCATCTCCAATATCTTGTTGTTTATACCCCAAAGCCCTATTCTCCAGGAGCTCTACTGATCTCTTGCACCCCTTGGACTTGAGATAGGCAAGGCATGGTAATCTAAACTCTCTTAGGGCTAAGTAACCTCAGTAAATGCTTTATTCCTTCAACAACTGTTTATCTCAGCCTCGATTATTGAGCTTCACAGATGGGCAGTGAGTGAGTGAGTAACTGAGGCAGTCTTGTGTACACACTAGAGTGGGATAAGATGTGGTAAGAGCTTACAAGCCATGGATGTGCAATGAATAAATACCCCAGCTTTTAAAGGTGAACTAAGATCCAGAGCTGCATGCCAACTTTCTCAGGGTCACAGGATTACAGTTGCAGTCCAGAGATAAACAATACCAGTGTCCACCCTCTCGTACCATCTACCCAGAAGACACTAACCTGGCAATTTTCATCACTGTGTGCCTATAGATCTAAGTGTGTAAGACTATGTTACGTTCGATCAAAAAAAAGTTTTTAGGGGTATGCCATATATTAAATTTATTATAAATATTAGGTGCTTCTAATGAGATTCCATTTCTTAAAAAGGATATTCAAAGTGATGTGTGATGTCAGGCAGGGACTTAAAGAAGTAAGTGTGGCACAGTTCCACTGTCCCAGGTCAAGGATGCCTTTACTAGGACTTTCCCTGAAGGACCCAACAAGTCAATTCCAGGAGCAAGTCCAGCCTTGCAAGGTTCATGGTAGAAGAAATAAATCACCAAATGCTGTCTAAGAATTTGAATAGGAGACAGGATCCAAGGTGTGGAGAAGCAAAGGGTTGCTGTTGAGCCAGCTGTCTGAGATGAAGGAAAGCGGAAGTCACGCCTGAGGAAATTCATTAATCCCAGTGTGGGTGGAAACAAAACCTGTTTAATACCCACTCCATTACTCATCAGCTTGAGATATGACATACATTATTTAACCATTTAATCTATGTTTCCTCTTTTGTAAAAACAAGGTCATAAAATCTACATTTGCACTGATCATGGACTTATAAGATTTGGGGGCTCAGTTGCATATCTAATAAACAGACACATGGTAAACATTGCCGTGTTAATTCCCAGAACCAAAAGCTTGCTAACTCCCTGCTTTCTATGGGGAGAAGAGAAATTCAGATCCCCCTCTGAAGCTCCTCCAACCCCCACAATGGCCAAGTGATGCCCAGCAGTTTCTTGGGTTGATCCCAAAAGACAGACCTCATATGTGCTCTCTAATCAATCTGCTCTGTGACTCCCTTGGGTTGTGATTCCTACTTGTTCCAGAGGACCTGCCCCTCTGGAAGACTAATTACCACTCCTTAGGAAAATGTCCATCAATTTTGTGCCAAGGCTATGGTCATTAGATTCTGCTAAAGCATTTGTCTCAGGGCCTGGATAGGGTGAAGGAAGCATGTGATATGCCTAGAGCACACAATTTAAGACAGCCCTTATTTCCAGATTCAAGTATGTGCAGACTCTGAATTTACATGGATCTGGGAGTGAAGGCCTCTTTAAATTTTGTAGGTCAATTCTATCATGTATGCATCAGAATCATCAGTAGGGCTTATTAAAATCCCAGTTTCTGGGTACCAACCCTAGAGTTTCTGATATTACTGTGAAGGCCAATAAAATTTGTATTTATACAAATTTTATACAGGTGTTTCTGTGCTGGTCTGGATACTAGACTTTGAGAACCAGTATTAAAACTTCTAATCCTGGAGGCTGTGGGATTAAAAGGGATACAGGTGTAGGGGAGAGAGATGACTTTGGCCCCAACTGAGGCCCTAAGCAGCTATCCTTCTGATCAGAGTTTCACTGGACTCTGAGAAATTCTAGCAGCTCTGTCTCAATGCTACCCTCCAAAGAAGTGTTAAATTAAGTCCAAGGGACACTGGACAGTCAACGGAATTCCATCTTCTTCTAGACATTCTTGGCCTTTGTCACTTAACTCCTCCCCTGCTTCCCACTACAAAGATTTTCCATGAATACAAATACACAAATATCCTCAGAGGTGCCTGAGTAAAGAGATGCTTTAATCCAAAGGGAGTATGGTCTTAGAACAGTTGCAACTGCCAGTAAATATGACATGCTTTTGGTTATTTTGAGGAAAGTTAACTTGCTGGGTCCACTGAAAGTCCCAGCTGGATCCGTCCTTCTAGACAAGTCTCACAACCAGTGTGTAAGGGTGGTTCCATTATAATGCAAGTGACTACACCCACCAAAAAAATATTGCTCCATGCTTTTATAAAGATTGGTAGAGAACGAGTTCCTCTGGTTTTCTGGCACCAGCAAAGGGTTTCTATGACCACCGGTCTCATTTCTTGGATCTTTTCCTCAGGTTAATGACACTGGGGAAGGTCCTTAGAGATCACCGAGCTCTGGTTTTGCATGGAAGGAAATGGAAGTGTCTCGGTGTGGCAAAGCCAGGCATGGAGCAGGGTCTCTGCTCCTGGAGGCTTTGTTGTTGCATTCTGTGGCAACCATTTCGCTTTATTTTCTTTCTAAAATTAAACAATTTGCTTGTCTCAGTTAAGTGAAGGACATGTGGACCGCTGCATTAAATATTAAATGTCTTTCAGCAAAAGTTATGAGATATGTGTGTGTGTGTGTGTGTGTGTGTATTTTTTTAATTCTATAATCTCTTCCCATTTGCTTAACATTCGTTCTTTTAAGAAAAGCATCTGCTAATCTTTCTGGTGAAGATTCTGACCTTCTTGATTCAGAGTTGGGGTGCTGTAAACAGTGAGGGGAAGAAAACAACATTATGTTTTATGACCTGTCATAAACAGACACATGCTAAAAACTCACTCTGTGTGTGGGAGTTCGTTAAAAACAGTACTTTATATAAAGAGATGACACTGCAGGATAGTGCATATGTTTTAGTTCTCTAAAATTGAAAACCATTACATTGGGTGCCAGAAAAGGGCAATGCCCACACAATCTGAGCTTCTAACTCTAGAGTATGAAATGCTACAATATGGTATTCTCTCTTAACACATGGGATGGGGCCAAAATCAAAACAAGAACACTTTAGCTATTTCTATTTATTATTTTTAGTCTGTTTCATGCAGGAAAAGGAAATGTTATATTTTATATAACAGTTACTGAACAAACATTCTCTCAATATTATTTCATTTAATTCCCACCATGGTCCTGCAAAATCCTCAAAACGGTTCTAAAGTTGGGCTTTTAGAGCAATAGTACTAGCATCACTTGTGTACTTGGTAGAACTGCGTGTTCTCCTGCCCAGCATATACCTGCTGGGTGAGAACCTTGGGAAAGGGGAGTCATCTGAGTTTTGACAAGTTTCCAGGTGATTCTGATGTATACTCATATTTGAAAACCATTGGTTTGCCCCATTTTTGTTATTTTAAGACCAGTTTGTTCACAGAAGTTCAGTAAGCTACTAAGGTTACATAATTAGTGTTTGGTGGGGTCAGGATCTATCTAGAATCCACTAATCCCTCTGCCCATATAAATGTGGATGGCCTATTGACTAAAGGCCAGAGAGAGAAGAGACATAGTTCGTGTCTTGCAGCCTGTCAAGGCCTGGCCGTTTCCTGGATTCGGGTAGATGGAAGAAAATGCATAGAGCCATGGGAATGCTTGCCATGCCTTTATTCAAGGGTGGGTTATCCATGCACACTGCAATCTGTGTGTCCTCCTGCATGTCACTGTGTATCCCCTGTCCCCCAGGGGGCAATCCTAGCTACCTTATACACTCCCTACAGACAAAACTGGCAGAGAGCCAGAATATTGTATAATACAGCAAGATTTTGCTCATGCAAGCCTACTCAAAGATATGGGAATTATTTATTAAACCCAATCTTAAGGATAGGGGAAAACAGCTTACCTTAGTCACCCAGGCATCTGGGTGAGGAAGCCAGACTGTATCCATTTACCCTACAGCTTAGGTAGCCAGAACAGATCAAGGGAGCGTCACAGAGAAAGTGAGATTTAAGAGTAACTGGAAGACTGGGTTTGGTTTAGGGATGTCAAGCAGGGGATTCCATGTGTGTGGGGAGGATCAGGCTTGGCCTGAGAAAGGGTATGGTGCTGGGCATCCGTGTGCCTGGAGGGGAAAGGCTGTATTGACAGTCGAGGGTAAAAGAGACCTGAAAGTTAAGGCCATAGTGAACTTGGCAGCATACAGCAGTTTACAGTCTTAGGAAGACACCATATTAATAGTCAGTCCTTAAATAATGCTTCCCGTGTGCCAGACCATCTTGCTAGTATGTGTGTGTACATGTGTGTGTGAGAGAGAGACAGAGATACATATATACTCACAAAAACTATGTGAAGTAAGTAATGTTACTAACTCCATTTTATAGAATTAGATGATTTAAGCACAGTGACACTAAGTAACTTGTACAAGGACACACAGCGAATATTTAGCCAAGCCCGGTTAAAAACCATAGAGTATGGTTGAAGAGATTATGCCTGTCCTTGCACTGTACTACTTTTAACTTTGCAGTTAGAAGATATCCTACATGGTCCAACAAGATTGCAAAGCAGAAAATGATACATTTTGATTTTTTTTTCAAATCATGAAGCAGGTTTTATTAATATAAGAAGAGAAGAGATATGGGTCAGTTTATGGACCACCACATATGCCAGAGGGGCTATTATCCTTGTGGCTCATTGTCACAACCTGTGACAAGCCCACTGAGAGAGACTTAGAAAGAAACAAAGGCTTCACTTACATATTTATCCTTACCTGTGTCTTTGGGCTGATTAGGAAACAGAGGAATCTAGGCTATATTGATGAGGAAAATTCTGAGCTGATTTTGTAAGGACCTTCTTCCATCTAAGCTGCCCAGTAAGCATACTGATTTATTTGTCTGCTTCCTGAATGAGGGATACTCCTCACTAACTACCCCTTACCACTTCAAATGTCAGTATGGAATAGGGGCTTTGGAGGTAGTTGAAACCTGGATTTGATCTGAGTCAGTGACCCTAAATAAGTTCATAGGCATTCTGTAACTAAGCTCACCTCTCTCATCACTATGAAATAATGCTTCTTTACCTGTGTATAAGGAAGGACACCAAGATACCTTGGATTCATGGAAAACACAGAGTACCCACAAAAGCCAAGGATGGCACTTCATTCGGTCCAGTCAGGGATGGTAGGACTTGTCCCTAACAACTGGTAGTATGAAATATTGATTCTGAAAACAAAGCTAGAAAACTGAACTGGTTAATTTATCATGAGCACCTCAGAAGATGAGGGTTAGATTCCGAAAGCTATAGATTGAGGTTGCAGTAAGATGTGCTGTTCAGACAGAAGTAAGATAATGTGTATCAAATCTTGGATCATCTCTCCTGAGAAGCACTAGCTATGGAATTAGGATGGTTTAGACAACATACAAGCTAAGGAAAATTTTTGTCTGGATCAAAACATGAAAAAATTATTTTAGATCCTCAAGGCACTTATATTTAACACTATATATTTCTATAGGATATATTTCTAGATTAATAATCCAAAGAAAGAGGTTCTTCTTTATAGCTCCTTTTACAAAATTGATATCTCAATAAAACCTTCATCTACCTCACTGATAAGGTCCTTTCATCTGTTTTTCACATTCTCTAAAAAGTCTCCTTTTCAATGGGGCCAGTGTCACACTTGGTTTTTCCTCATCTGCATTGATGTTCACTGATTGAGGTGTTGAGGCAAAGTATCTGTGGCCTTTTAACACTGTGTTGCTCTAGTCTAAAAGAATTCATTGGTGACCCATAAGTAATCACCATTTATAGACACAGCTGGAGGAGAAAAAGAGCTTAATATGTTTTATTGGGGGAAAAAAGTAATACTGACCTGTTATAAAATGTGCTCACCTATTTTGGTAGTGAAAGTTAAATTTAAAATTAGCTTTATGTTATTTTTACCTTGAATTAAAATAACTGTCTGGAAGTTCATGGAACAGGAACCTGGCCTCCTAGTTTTTCCTGTGACTGGACTCCTGAATACTTAGTTAGGTCCTACTGCTCCCTGTACCAGGTATGTGGTCAGTAGAGCAATATACCATTCACTTCAACTCTCAAATACCCAAAGAGGGTACTGGTCACACTGATTGGGAGATCAGGAAACTGACTATAACATAAGTTCAATAATTTACCTCAAAAACAGAATCGAACTCGGGATTTAAAGTGGCAAAGCTCTTGATATTTATGTTTTAGCACAAAATTGGACACACTTAATGTCTGAGCTCCCTCAGTGGTCACATGAAGGCAAGGTACGCATTTCATCCTGGTGGATACTAAATAAGAACAAGGTGCTATTATCACTCTTTCTCTTGGGGTTGTAGCAAGGACTGACTGAGAGCAGAAGGACAAGAGTTCTGAAAGTTAGAAGCAAGAAGGATGCTTCTTGGATCAGGCTGCAAGTATCTCAGCTGGCCAGGTTCTAGAAAACTAGACACAGGCAGAAAAGGATGATGCTTTCTAAATAATTTACCCACATGCATAACATTTTATATTTTGGAAAGTGATTAGTATTTTCATTTCGTTCAAGTTACAAATTTGAAATGTTCCCTTGAGGTTTAACTTCATCTTAAAAAGATCACCTCAACATGATTTACTATGATACCTGTGGGGCCTTTCTATCCTAAAACCAGGATATACTAGGGACCAAGTGATGGATGTCTCAAGACCTGAAAAGGCCAAGGGAGATCAACAAACCCAGAATAGATGGCTGTGTGAGACCACTTTAACATACCAGACTTAAGTCTTGAAACTTGTGCATCCAGAGTGCCATTAACTTTATTACGAATGATATTATCATCACCTTCATTCCTGCATTTACCCATGCTAAACATTTTAAAGTATTAAGTTTTTATTCAAGTGCAGTTTGATATACAATATTATATTAGTTTAAGGTGTAAAACCCATTGACTAGACTTTATATAATTTATGAAGTGATCACTCTGATAAACCTATTCCCACCAGGTACTGTGCATAGTTACTGCAGTATTATTGATTATATCCTTTATGCTGTACTTTATATCTTCATGACTATTCTGTAACTACCAGTTTGTGCTTCTTAATTCCTTCACTTTTTTCACCCATTCCCCAATCCACCTCCCTTCTGGCAACCAACAGAATGTTCTTTGTATCTGTGAGCCTATTTCTGTTTTATTTGTTTATTTTATTCTTTAGCTTCCACATATAAGTGAAATTATATGGTATTTATCTTTCCCTGCCTGACATTTCCCATCAAAAGACACAGGGCAGCTGAATGGTTAAGAAAAAAAGACCATTACATATGTTGTTTGTAAGACACTCATTTTAGATCCAAAGACAAATGAACAGAAAGTAAAAGGTTGGAAAACAGATACTTCAAAAAAATGGAAACAAATAAACAAAAAAAGCAAAATAGCAATACTTATACCAGACAAAACAGACTTTAAAACAGAGGTTATAACAAGAGATAAAGAAGGGTACAGCAATTACACTTCTATGTACTTATCTGAAGAAACCCAAAATACTAATTCAAAAAGATATATGCATCCCTACATTTATTACAGCAATATTTATAATAGCCAGATAAGGAAGCTACCCAAGTGCCCATCTAGAGATGAATGAATAATGAAAAACATTATTTTCACTGTAATCATTAAGTAGGGGGGCTATTCAAGGTTTAAATAAAATAGCCCTGGCTGGTGTGGCTCAGTGGACTGAGCTCCAGACTGCAAAACAAAGGGTCACCAGTTTGAGTACCAGTCAGGGCACATGCCTCGGTTGCAGGCCAGGTTCCCAGTGGGGGATGCATGAGAGGCAATCACACATTGATGTTTCTCTCCCCTCTTTCTCCTTCCCTTCCTCTCTCTCTAAAACTAAATAAATAAAATCTTAAAAAAAAACATTTAAATAAAATCACCATCATCATCAGGAGCAGCAGCAGCAGCAGCATCTCAGATGTGGTTCTTATACAACCAGAGTTTATAGGTTAAACCAAATAATTTTATTGAGAATTACAGAAGCTCACACCCTGAAATGAGATTTACCAGAGGAGGGCAAGATGGTGGAGGAGTGAATGGAAGTCATACTGACCCCCTCCCATGACCAATTATGAAGTACAACTAAGTTCTAGAGAAATCACCTGGAACAAACAACTGAACAATAGCAAGAGAGAAGCCTTATAACCTCAGACAGGCAGAAGAATCAGCTTCAACATAACCTGACTGGTAAGGATTATGTTGGAAACTGAAGAAGCCTGCCTAGGCACCCTGAGGCACCAGTGACAGAGGGAATTTAAATGAGCATTTGGATCCCCTTGAGAAAGTGGGATTGAAACCATAAATAAGGGTCCCCAGCCTATAGCAGCAGAGCCAAAAAAAAAACCACACAGGTAACAACCAGTTGCAAAAAGTGGTAGGGTTGCTCTCTGACAGAGACTGGTGGCTGGAGACTGAAGGAGCCTTTTAATTGGCCAATGAATAAAATTTCATTTTCAGCCACTTACCCTGGGCTCCAGCAAAGGTGGGGGCAGAGTGGGTGAGAGACACCTGAGGAGAGACTGGGGACAGGGGCTTTGAGGAAAGAACTGAGAAAGTCGCCACGAGGATCCCAGTGCTGAGTCATCCCCCATGTGGCAGCAGCCATCTTGCTCAGCAGACCACTCCCCTGAGTGGTGGCAGCCTGAGGGAAAAACAATAGAACTGTCCCCAGGAAGGACTGTGCCCTGGCCCTGTGGTGCTTAAGCCTGACTGCTGAGTGCAGAGTGGCAGCCACAGACAATACACCTCTACAAAGAGGGGACAGAGTAGACTAGAGACAATTGAGGAGAGACTAGGGATGGAGACTCTGGGGAGAGAACTGAGAGTAGCTGCCAGAATCCCAGTGCTGAGGTACCCCCCATAAGGCAGCAGCCACTGTGTTCACACAGACCACTCCCCTTCAGCAGCAGCCTGAGGGGAAACATTAACCTTGACCCTAGGAAGGATTCTGCCCCACCCTATGGTGTATAAGCCTGACTGTTGAGGGCAGAGTGACTAGATTAACAACTGAAGGAGACAGCCACAAGCAGTAGATCCCTGGAAATCTTGAACAGTCTGACTAAGGTCAGACGGGGTCACCATCTGACATCACCAGAGGTGGATCCAGAAAGAAAAACAACAGTAAATACTAGAGGTTACTAAGATGAAATCCACCGTGGTCTTCTCCATGATTTGTGATATTTTCTTTACTACGTAATTTTTAACATTCATTTCTTGTCCATTAAGTTTGTACATAATAAGTCACTAGATTTTCTAATATAGCTTATTTTTTTACTTTCTTACGATAGACTTAATGTGTTTACAACCTAATTAATAATGGTTCATTGCAGGGGGGAAATTGTTTTTGTGGATGTGGGTTTGTTTCCTGGGCTTTGTGCTGGCAGCCAAATAATGAAAAGACAAAGAAATAACCCCCAATTGAAAGGAAAGGAGGAATCCTCAGAAAGACTACTAAAAGAAATAGAGGCAACTAAACTATGAGATATTGATTTCAAAACAATGGTTACAAAGAAACTTAATGAGTTCAGTGAGAATTACCAACAACTACAGCAAAACTTGAGGAACTTACTACAAACTATATCAGCATGAAAAAGGGCATAGAAACTATCAACAAGAGCCTAGAGGAAATGAAGAATAGAATTTTTGAATTGAAGAACGCATTAAAAGGAATCAAAAACAGGCTAGATTGAGCAGAGGACTGAATCAGTGAGCTGGATGATATGATAAAAATAAAACTCCCAGAAAGAGCAAGAAAATGAAAAAAGACTCTAAAAGAATGAAGAGGGATTAAGCTAAATGCAGGACAATGTGAAACATAATAATATCAGTATAATAGGAATACCAGAGGATAAGAAGAAGAACAAGGGATAGGAAACATGTTTGAAAAAATAATGATAGACAATTTCCCTAATTTGAGGAGAGTAAGAGTCAACAAATCCAGGAAGCTCAGAGCGTTCCAATCAAGAGGAACCCAAAGAGTCCTACTCCAAGACACCTAATAATTAAAATGGCAGATAAATAAGGCAAAAGAGAATCTTAAAGGCAGCAAGAGAGAAACAGTAGGTAACATCCAAGGGCACCCCCATAAGGCTAACAGCTGACTTCTCCACAGAAACACTACAAAGCAGAAGGGAATGACAAGAAATACTGTGAGTAATGAAAAGCAAAGGCCTGAAACCAAGACTACCCAGCAAGGCTCTCAATTAAAATGTAAAGAACAATAAAGAGTTTCCCAGACAAAAGAAAGCTAAAAGAATACCCCTCTACCAAACCAGCATTGTAAGATAAGCTAAAGGGACTGCTTTAAGAAGATGAAGAAAAAGAATGAGAGAGATAGAGGAACACAGTTACAAAGGGAAAAAATGAATAAGTGCCTATCAATAATAACTTTAAAGGTAAATGGATTATATGATCCAATTAAAAGACATAGAGTAGCTGAATGAATAAGAAAACATGATCTGCACATATGCTGCCTACAGGAGGCCCACCTCAGAGCAAAAGACCTACACAGACTGAGAGTGAAGGGTGGGAAAAAAAATTCCAAACAAATGGACAGTTAGAAAAAGCTCAAGTAACAATACTTATATGACACAAAACAGACTTCAAAACAAAGGCTACAAAAAGAGACCCAGAAGGACACTTCATAATACTCAAAGGAAGAATTCATCAAGAAGACATAAACATTGTAAACTTATATGCGCCCAACATAGGAGCACCCAAATATATAAGGAAAATCCTGGAGGACTTCAAGAAAGATATAGACAGCAACACATTTATAGTAGGGGATTTTAACACCCCACTGTCAACAATAGATCAATCTTCCAAACAAAATATCAACAAAGATACTGTGGGACTGAACAATGCATTAGATTGAATGGACTTAACTGATACATACATATATATACATATATACATATATATATTAGTTATATATATCAGTTATATATATATATCAATTATATATATATAATTTTTTTCAAAGATAGACTACATGATTGATAGGATGCAAAACAAGCCTCAACAAATTCAAGAAAATTGAAATCATAACAAGCATTTTCTCAGATCACAGGAATTTAAAACCAGAAACCAACTTCAAGGAAAAAACTCAAAAACAGTCAAAGTCATTGAGCCTGAATAGCATGCTATTAAACAATAAATGGGGAAATAATGAGACCAAAGAAGAAATAAAAAAAATGATCTGGAAACAAATGAAAACGAACATACAACAGTCCAAAACATATAGGAAACAGCAAAGGCAACCCTGAAAGGAAAGTTCATTGCAGTAAGGACCTACCTAAAAAAGATAGAAACATTTCAAATAAACAACCTACCACAATATCTACAAGAACTCGAGAAAAAACAACAAACAAAATCCAGAGTGAATGGAAAGAAGGAAATTATCTAGATCAGAGCAGAACTGAATGACATTAGAGACTAAAAGAACGATTGAAAAGATCAATAAATCTGGAAGCTGGTTCTTTGAAAAGGTGAAAATAATTGAGAAGATTTTAAGCAACTCATCAAGAGAAAAAGAGAGAGGACCCAAATAAATAGAATCAGAAATGAAAGAGGAGAAATTATGACAGGTAACACAGAAATAGAAAAAAATGTAAGAAATTGCTGCAAACTATATGCCAAGAAATTTGAAAACCTGGATGAAGTGGTTAAATTTCTAGAAAAATACAATCTTCCAAAACTGAATGAAGAAGAAACAGAAAGCCTGAATAGGCCAATAACAGCTGGTGTAATTGAAGCAGTAATCAAATAGCTCCGGGAACTCACATAAGCCCTGGACTAGACTGTTTCACAGGAGAATTTTACAAAACATTTAAGGAAGAGCTAACCCCTGAACTTCTCAGACTATTCCACAAAATCCTAGAAGAGGGAAGACTCCCAAATTCTTTTTATGAGGGCAGCATCATCCTAATCCCAAAACCAGATAAAGACAATCTAGAAAGAAAACTAAAGGCCAATATCACTAATGAGCATAGGTGCTGAAAACCTCAACAAATTATTGGCAAACTGAATCCAGCAATATATCAAAAAAATCATACACTATGATCAAGTGGGATTCATCCCATGGTTGCAAGGGTGGTATAAATTTTTCAAATCAGCAAATGTAATACATCACATAAATAAAGAAAGAGAAGAATCACATAATCATATAAATAGACGCAGAAAAAGTATTTGATAAAGTACAGCACACATTCAAGATAAAAACACTCTGAAAAGTGGGAATAAAGGGAGCATACCTCAATATTATAAAGGTCATATATGAAAAACCTACAGCCAACATCATACTCAATGGAAAAAAGCTAACAACTTTCCTACTAAGATCAGGAACAAGACAATGATGTCCACTTTCACCACTTCTATTCAACATAGCACTGAAAGCCCTAGCCACACAATGATCAGACAAGAAAAAGAAATAAAAGACACCCAAATTGGAAAGAGTGAAGTAAAATTGTCATTGTTTGTAGATGACATGATGGTATACATAGAAAACCCTACAGACTACACTAAAAAAAATACTCAACCTATTTGGCAAAATGGCAGAATACAAAGTCAATATTCAGAAATTGAAAGCATATCTGTACACCAGCAGTGAAATATCAGAATCAGATCAGGAAAAAAATCCAATTTACTATAGCAACAAGAAAAATAAAATATCTAGGAATAAACTTAACCAAGGAGGTATAAGATCTATACTCAGAGAAATACACAATGGTGAAGAAAGAAATTAAGTAAGACACAAATAAATGGCAGCATATACTGTTTTCATAGATTGGAAGAATTACATCATCAAAATGTCCATATTACCCAAAGCAATCTATAGATTCAATGCAATCCCTATTAAAATACCAACAACTAACTTCACAGATATAGAACAAACACTTGAAAAATTTACATGGATTAATAAATGACCCCGAATAGCCATAACAATTTTCAGAAGGAAGAACAAAGTAGGAGGGATCATAATACCTGATATCAAGCTATATTATAAGACCACTGTAATCAAAACAGTCTGGTACTGGCATAAGAACAGACACAGAAAAATGTAATAGAAGAAAGAGCCCAGAAATATGCTTCTGCCCACTTTGTCAATTAATATTTGACAAAGGGAGCAGAAGCATAAAATGGAGTAAAAATAGCCTCTTCAACAAATGGTATTGAGAGATCTGGAGAGCTATATGCAAAAAAATGGAACTCTACCACCAACTCATACCACACACAAAAATATATTTAAGACGGATAAAAGACTTAAATATAAGTTGCATCACCCTAAAAGTTCTAGAGAAAAACATAGTCAGGAAAATCTCAGTTATTCCATGCAGCGATATTTTCACCGATATGTCCCCTGGATCAAGGAACAAAAGGGATAGAATAAACAAATGGGACTTCATCAAAGTAAGAAGCTTCTGCATGGCTAAAGGAAACATCAGCAAAATGAAAAACAAACCAACCGTATGGGGAAATATATTTGCCAATGATACCTCAGATAAATGTTTGATCCCCAAAATATATAAAGAACTCACAGGACTCCACTATAGGAAGACAAACAATCCAATTTAAAAAAATGGGCAAAATTCCTGAACAGACACTTCTCCCAGGAGGACATACAGAGGGCCCAGAGATGTATGAAAGGATACACATCATCAGTAGCCTTCAGAGAGATACAAATTGAAACCGCAATGAGATACCACTTCACACCAGTCTGAATGACCATCACACCCAAATCAACAAACAACAAGTGCTGGCAAGAATGTGGAGAAGGTGGAACCCTAGTACACTGTTGGTGGGAATGCAGAGTGGTGCAGCCACTGTGGAAAACAGTTTGGAATTTCCTCAAAAAACTAAAAATTGATCAGCCTTTTGACCCAGCAATTTCATTGCTGGGATTATACCTTAGGAACCCAGAAACACCATTTCAGAAGAACCTATGCACCCCAATGCCCATAGCAGCATAATTTATAATAGCCAAGAATTGGAAGCAACCTAAGTGCCCAACAGAAAATGAGTGTATCAAAAAAATAATGGTACATTTACACAGTGGAATTCAATGTAGCAGAAAGAAAGAAAGAACTCCTATTCTTTGGGACAGCATGGATGGACCTGGAAAGCATTACGCTAAGTGAAATAAGCCAGGCAGTGAAAGATAGATAGCATATGATGTTACATATAAGTGGAACCTAATCAACAAAACAAACAAGCAAAAAAAATATAACAAGCAACACTGACATAAAAAACAAACTGACAGTAAGCTGCAAAGAGGATGGGGGCTGGATAATGGGGGAAAAGAAGAGGAAGAGTCATCAAGGAACATGCATAAAGGATCCATCAACAAAGTCAAGTGGGCAAAGAATTGACAGTGGGAGATGGGGGTGGGTGGACCTGGGGAAAGTGATGGTAGGAAAATGGTTGACCAAAGAAACAGAAAATAAAAGAAAGAAAATAGACAGGTGGAGGCTAAAAATAGTATAGGAAACTAATAAGTCAAAGAGCTGATATGTACAACCCATAGACATGAAATAAGGGGAGGGTATGATGGGGTGAGGTACAGGGAGGAGGGGATAAAAGGGAGAAAAAAATGGGACAACTGTAATAGTATATTCAATAAAATATACCAAAACATAAAAATAAAAATAAAATAAAATAAAAAAGAAAATTGAAATGAAATGTATATGCCTCCATGTCAGCATGTGTATGTGTGTATAGGTGTTTAGACACTCACACACAGAGCACACATGATATGACTTATCCGCGGTCCTGATGCCCCTCTTTTCCATCTTACTGACAGACAGGCTCTGCTGTGCTGGTTTTAACATGATAACCACTCACTCAAGGCTCTTTTCTGTGGGCTGGCACATTTTTTTGTCCTGGGCTTAGGAGAGAGCAAAATAGAGAGTTACTGATTTTTCCAGGCTCTGTCTTTCTCATGTTCTTGGATCTTATAGCTATCTTTTACTATTATGGGCCATTCATTCATTTATTCATTTGTTCCTTTAGTTATCTATTCATCTATTTCTTATATTTGGACCATCTCTGTGTGTCAGGTACCAGGAAGGATCTGAGGATGTAGTTGAGTGCTGAACACAGCAGAGTATCTTGAATTTCAGAAAGCTTATTTCAGGGACACAGATTTTGACCAAATAATAATGGAAGTAAACATGTAAGTTCCTAAATATTGGCATAAAGAAAATAAACAGAGTACTACAAGAAAATCTGATAGAAAGGTTGGCTTATATAGAGTTGGAGTGATATACCAAGAAAGGGAGATGTGGCCTCTTTCTCTGCAAACATAAGGGTTCGGTGACCACTGCAATTTTGATCAGTGAATGTCTCAGAAGATTGCACTTTCCAGTGCCTCTTATACTTCTGGCTGCTGATTCTGATCTAAGCCTCCTCACTTTGTGTCCTGTGCTGAAATCACTGTCTTCTGTGAGGGTTCAGGGGATAAGAAGGAAAAATTCAGCTTACTTTAGTGGCAAGAGGCTTTCTAACCGGGATTTTAATTAAAACCAAATTTCCTACATTTTCCCAAAACACGAGGGTGCTGCGAATTCTGCTGTCTGCTCTTAATAACATCCCTTGCTCTTACCCCTTCCCACAACCATTACCCTGGCTTCAACACGTAAAGGGTTTATTCCTAGTAATGCATTCCTACTATTATATCCGTATATGCTACACCTATACTTAGCAAAATAGAAGGAAAAAACCCATGACCACCCAACCAAAGTAAACACCAGTGGGAATGATATTTTAGCTGGCAGTTTGAATTCGGAGACTTGGAAAGTGACAGGAGAAATGTGTATGTTAAAGGTCATTCCAATTACTACACTTACTTACATTAAGCAGCTGCAACTCCAGGGTTTATGTGAGAAGACATGATGGAAATGAGAACACGTGATTGGCAGGGACTCAAGAAAACAGTAAAGAGAATAATACAAATTACTGTTATTTTCATGGATATGAAAACATTTCTCAACATCTGAGACATCTGAGAGGTAGAGGAAAACCAAGCCTTGACTAAGAGCAAGGGATATACCCATGGTCTAAAAGCCTGAGGTTCCATGCTGGATTCTCTTTGAACCCACATTTGCAGAGTCCTCTAGAGATCCATATGAAAGACCCCAAGGATGAGCTCCTGACTACATTAAAATTTTCACTTGCAACCACTTTATTGTCCACATCCCAGTGAGTTCATAACACAACTTATCTTGATAGAATTATTCTAACTGTAAAACTATTTTTTAGATAGGGAAATAAAAGAGCTGAGAACTACTCTTATAGTGACAATTTGCCTCATATCTCTTTTCTACTTCCTAAAATATATATTTTATCGCAACTCTACTTATGGTGAAATTCAGATTCTATTCATGCATGTCATGTGTTCTCCAGCACATGATGGAGCTGAGGCATTAAGTATGAGGATCCAGATCCCCAACTTGCCTTTTGAGGTCTCCCATGACCTTGCCTATTCCTTCCTATCCACTTTTATTACCCACCTTTGTCTCCTACTACATTAATTCACCAGTCTATATGTATTTGCTGATTATCTGCTCTGTTCCTCTGTGTGTATGTGTGTGTGTGTGTGTGTGTGTGTGCACACACACACTCTGTCTTCAAGAAGCTCAAGGGCAAATAAGCCAGACAAGAAACCAGACATTCTGCACAAAGAAACTCATGGCACTGAGAGTCATGAAGCTACATCTGAGCTGCATTTTGGCAGCAAACAGAAATGGGAATAGCAGTGGAAATGTATTTCCCAAATGGACCACAGACTGCCCCATAGCTGCCAGTCTCATTCATTGCAGCCTTCAGGTACTTGCTGCTACTTTACTTCCCAGCTATTTTTTTGCTCAAATTCTGCCCATCTTTCAAGGGACAGTTTGAATTCTACCTCCTCTGTGAAGTCTCCTGACTACTGCTGATGTTCACAAGTATCTTCCTTATTTACTCATTTTCCTTCTCCATTTCATTTTGCTCCCAATCATGGCTGATACCTGTTTTGCATCTGCATTTTGTACTCCCTCCCTCCGACCCAAGAAAGTTCTCAATGCATTCATTTGAGGTAATTTTTTTGCAGTTATTTTTTGAATAATTTAAACCTTCACAGCATTTGCTCTTAGTAAATGGGGATGAACTGCACGTGAAGCTTATGTAATGCAACACACTTCTTGGAGCCGGATACAGTACTCCCTCAAGAAATAGAATGAATTTGAGAATATTTAACATTTTTGCACATTCCAAACTGTTGACTGCTGTCCAAGATTTGGGAATTAAGCCCTTCACCTCTTTCTCATCTTGAAAACTTTCCAATGTTGTTCACACCAGTTAGCTCTCTATGTGAATGGCAAGAGTGCCTGAGAAGAGCAGCTGGGGCCAGCTGTCACCGTTCACATGGTGTGAAGTACTTCTTCTGTGAACACCATAGAGTAAGAGTGTTTTTGGTCAGCAAAAGCATCATAAAATTAGACAAACAAACCACAATGATGTATATGAGCAATGTCATCTGTAAATATTGCATTGGAAGGAAGAATGCCAACACATTACACTTATTATAATCTTGCACTTTAAGAAAAACAATGAGGTAACTTTGCAAGAGAAAGAGAGTACAAAGAAAAGGGTACTCTAGAGAAGCACACAAAATCTCTGGTGATTGTGAGAGCATGTCATCAGTTTCCTGGTAATACGATCTCAGTGTGCACGGCATGGATTCAGTGAGCTCTAAGCAGTTCCAGGAGGCTAAGTTGGGAAAACTTGTGAGATTGTCATTGTTTACCTACTAGGAGTGGAACAACAACAACAAAAAAGTTACTGGTGAGTGATGATGTGTCTGTAAACATGTCAGCTGTTTATTGGAAGGTGAAATTATTGAAAAGTAGATGTTTACCATGAGCCCAAAGAGCAGCATTGGGGTCATATATGATCCATACTTTGTTACCAATGTCTTTATATATTTTTTCAAAAGTGTCTGGCAGGAACTCGCACATCATTTGGCTATATCACATTTTCTACTGTCTTCTAACATAGAGAGCTACCTGGAACTTTTTCTAAATACCATCTAAATCCTCAATGTAAGCACTGGGAGACTGTGCTCTTACACTGACAGCACAGAAAGAGAAGGCCGAGTGAACTCATCCAATACACACCTTGGCCCAGGCCCTTTGCCTGGCTTGTGTCTTGAATGGGCGGACATGGAGTTGAAAAGAATAAAATACCTGGGAATAAACCTAACAAGACTGCAAAAGACAGACTTATTCTTAGAAAATTAAAAGACATTGAAGAAAGAAATTGAAGAAGACACAGATAAGTGGAAGCACATACCCTGTTCATGGAGAGGAAGAATAAACATCATTAAAATATCCATGCTACCCAAAGTAATTTATAGATTCAACACAATTCCTATCAAGTTTCCAATGACATAATTCACAGAACTATAGCAAATATTTCAAAAATTCATGTGGAACCCCCAAAAGACCTGCATGGCAACAGTGATCCTGAAAAATAACAAAGTTGGAGGAATCATGCTACCTAATATCAAGCTCTAGCATAAGGCCATAGTAATCAAAACAGTATGGTACTGGCATAAAAAAAAAACAAAAACAGACACATAGATCAATGAACAGAATAGAGAGCCCATAAATAAACCCACAACTTTATAGTGAATTAATATTCAATGGGGGAAGCAAGCACATACAGTAGGCCAAAGATATTTTATTCAATAAATATAGTTGGGAAAATTGAACAGATACGTGCAGAAAAATGAAACTAGACCACCTCCTTATACCACACACAAGAATAAGTTCAAAATGGATCGAAGACTTAAATGGATCGAAGACCAAAACCATAAAAATCCTAGAAGAAAACATAGACAACAAAATCTCAGACATTGCTCATTTACATTTTTTATCAGATATATCTCCCCAGGAAAGGAAACAAACAAACAAAAAAATAAACAAATGGGACTGCATCAAACTAAAAAGGTTTTGCACAGCAAAGGAAATGTCAACAAAATAAAAAGACAACCCACAGAATGGGAGAATGTGTTCGCCAATGCACCTGATAAGGGGTTTATATCCAAAATGTGCAAAATACTTTCAGATCTCAACACACACAAAAAAACCAAACAAACAAACAAAGAAACAAAAAACCTGAATAAACACTTTTCCAAAGAAAAGTGAATAAACACTTTTCCAACACTTCGGATGGCCAAGAGATGTATGAAAAGATGCTCAATGTCACTAATCATCAGAGAAATGAAAATTAAAACTATAATGAGATATCATCTCACACCTGTCAGAATGGCTATCATCAACGAATCAACAAACAACAAGTTCTGGTGAGGATGTGAAGAAAGGGGAATGCTTTTACACTGTTGGTGGGAATGCAAACTGGTACAGCCACTGTGGAAAGCAGTATGGAAATGCCACAACAAATTAAAAATGGATCTGTCTTTTGACTCAGGGATTCCACCTCTGGGAATATATCCAAAGGAACCCATTGCACTAATGCGAAAGAACTTAAGCACCCCATGTTCATTCCAACGTTATTTACAATCACCAAGATATGGAAGCAGTCCAAGTGTCCATCAACAGATGATTGGATAAAACAGCTATGGGACATTAACACAAAAGAATACTACTCAGCCATATAAAAGAAAATTTTACCCATTGCAACAGCATGGATGGACCTGGAGAATGTTATGCTAAGTGAAATAAGCCAGCCAGAGAGAGACAAATACTGTATGATGCCACTCATATGTGGAATCTAATGAACAAACTGAACTAACAAGGAAAATGTGGTCATACTCATAGATGGAGAGCAGGATGACAGCTAGTGGGCTGGACTCATGGGCATGGACAACAATGTGGTAATTTCTGAGGGGAGGGGCATATAAGGAGACTAACAGGTAATGTAAAAAAAAATACAATAAAGATTAAAATAAATAAATCCTCTGTGTTAAAAAAAAAGTGTACAGATTTTTTTTTTCTTTCTCTGTGAGGTTTTACCTTATCTTCTGTATACTACACTCTAACCAGAGTGACCTATGTTTGGTAAAATTCAGCCAAGAGCCAGGGGCTAGGCTGGGTTTTCCCTCTGCTAATTTGGATCAATGGAGAACAATATTAAAATGTTTAATATGATCTATTTCCATTTTGCAAACAAGGGAACAGTATGTGTGGGTGTTAAATGAGTTTTTCCATATTATATAGTTAGCAAGTAGTTTTTATGAGAAGTTAATTGGTCCCCAAACAACTTGGGAATAAAAGAAAAATATTGCTCTTTGAAGTTAAATTCAACATCTATTAGGCCTTAATGGATTATCTTGAAGATAGACACTGTGTGTAGGCCAGGCTGGACTATGCCTGCATTCAAGCTAGCATTTCTAAAGGAAGAATGTATTTAAAAAAAAGTAAATTGATAAGAAACCAAATCATAAATAATGAAATCAAATACTAAAGCTAACTGTAGCTGAAGAATTGAATTAAGAGCTCTTGAATCTCAGACACTTAAAAAAGAAGTCCGTTTCTCCAGTTCAACATCACATGAAAAGAGATAGAAATGACATTAAATGCACACCCTGCATTTCTTTACTCCTGATGTCGGAGGGGAGGATCACTGTGGGTCTGAATATTTCTCCCTGGGAATGGATGAAGCATGTAACATTCTAACATAAGTATTTGCTTTAGTGAATCAAATATCAATTAGACTAGGCAAGCACTAATCATTCTGTGATGATAGAAAAGATCTTTTCTATGCTGCTTGACACCCAATAACTAGTAGTTATTGAGAATTTGAAATGTGGATATTATGACTAAGAAAGTCCTAATAATTTATTTTATTTTATTTCATTTCATTTTATTTTGATAAATTTAGATTTAGATAACCATGTGTGGCTAGTGACTATCCTCTTACATAATTCAGGACCAGACTCTCTGCCTGGGCCAGTCCTCATGGAGCTGACATTTTTCTCATAGCCAACATGGGCCTGCTACCGGGGTAATTCTGAAGATTAGGTTTGGGTCTCAGAATGACAACCTGGTAAGTAAATATAATACCATGCCTAGCAGCACAGGCTATGGATGATTCTGGTCTCTACGTTTCATAGTACTCCTTCCCCAAAGATGTTTACAACAGAAGAGAAAGGCTTATCGTTGTTTGACTTGATTTCTCCCAATATCCTGACAGACAAGTGGTTTAACTATTACTAGTTCAAGATGTCAGAAATGTTATATTACTTAAGAAGAGAACTTTATTACTTCCAAGTATTCTTTTGCTCTATTTGTGGAGCAAATAGACCTTCTTCAAATGACCTTCTACATACAGACATATTTTGAGCAAATATGTACTTATAATCTAATTACAAACTATCAATGAGGCTTTGGTTTCTAAATTTTTTATGAAAATAATCTTCATTTTTTTATTTCAAATATCATAGTACTTACTAGAGTTATTGACAGATTTCTAAAAACCTGCCTGCCCAAATTCAAAGAACTTGAAGTAAAAGGCTACTCTGTTAGGACACAAAACGTGTGTGAGTTCACTCACTAGTGTAAGCTTAGATCAGTCAGTCTGTCAGGAAGTAGTGGTATTAAATCTATAAACCCTGAAACTGTCCTGTCTTGATTTCAAGTTTAACTGACAGCCTTCTAATATTTTGCAACCTGATGAAGCTTACCTAAAGCATGGAAACATGTTTGTCAGTCAGGTGGAAATATTGGGCCCTCTGTAAATCACAGCTTTCGATGTAAATGTATAAACTGGAGTTCTGGTACACACCAATCTCTTGTGCAATTTGCCTTCATTAGTCATAGTTATGGGAACTTGTGGTCCTGGGGTTCTGTCAGGATTAGATTTCAGTGCCTGCCATGTCTAGAGCCCAATCATAGACTTAGTGCTTATCATCACAGCAATTATTTTAGGTAATCATTAAAACAACTCTATAAGGCAGCAATCACTATCTCTAGGAAAGTAAGTGTCACAGATTAGTCAATACTTTCCTAGATAAATGCCACCTAAGAGGTGTCTGGAACAGCTGGTTGACTTCACCAGAATCTTTGTACAGACAAAAATAGCATCAAATGAAGACACACACCAGGCTGCAGATATTAACCTAGAACAATTTTCAGTGCTACCAGTGGGTTAAAAGCAATCTTATGATTTGACCTCAACCTATGGGATAGTAGTTTCTGATTTTAGAGTGCATGAAAATCACGTGGAAAACTCTTAAAGT
This sequence comes from Mormoops blainvillei, assembly GCA_004026545.1. Taxonomy (NCBI): domain Eukaryota; kingdom Metazoa; phylum Chordata; class Mammalia; order Chiroptera; family Mormoopidae; genus Mormoops; species Mormoops blainvillei. Next base: position 107,514 of record PVJD01004943.1, read on the forward strand.
GCACATTTCTGGACCTTACAAGTCTGAGTAAGTGGATCTGAGATGAAGATTTGGAATCTGCATCTTATCAAAAACCAGGACATCTATGGATCAGTCTTTCACAAATATTGTGCCATCATATTTAAATAACAAAATTTCTGGGATTGAGCAAGAAAGAAAAAGGAGTTATGGACATGGATGGCAGTATGGTGATTGTCAGAGGCGAGATGGGAAGAGGTGGAAGAGAGTTACTGGGGACAAATTGTAATGTAAAAATACAATAATAAAATACACACATACACAAAAAAAATTATTGAACTCATCATAATATAGCCTCATACAAATTTTCTCTACATAGTGGGGAAATAGCCTACTAGTTCTGTCTAATGTTAATGAAATTTTGTGTAAAATGATTCTTTTGTTCATTGCCCTGGCTGGTGCAGCTCAGCAGATTGAGCACTGGCCTGTGAACCAAAGAGTTGCTGATTCAATTCCCAGCGTAGGGCACATGCCTGGGTTGCAGGCCAGGTCCCCAGAAGGGGGTGTGAGACAGTGATACCACACATTGATACTTCTCTTCCTCTTTTTCTCCCTCCCTTCCCCTCTCTAAAAATAAATAAATAAAATAGTTTAAAAAAATAAAAATAAATAAAATGATTCCTTCATTTATATAAGTTTGAGAAATGCTGGAGAAATATAACATTAAATGGGTTTCTTTACTGCAGGATTACTTTGTGTGCGTGTGTGTGTGTGTGTGTGCGCGCAGTTGTTGTATCCATGACCTGATAGCCTGTACACTTAGAAGGTCACAATTTTACAAATATAAGTGATCATGAATCCTTTCTTTCCATAGGCTACTCAATTCATGTAACCTATGCTAACATGGAGTATGCTAACATACTAATCTGCTAGCACTTGTATGAGAAATGCTAACATGGAGTATGAGAAATAGAGTAATCACCCAGGAATTGGTCAGTAGCTTAGGTAAAGTGGCTTTGAAAGCTAGCATGGAAGAGAACTAGGGGGTCATAAGTCAACACTGGACTTCCTTTTCCTGTTCTCAACAAAACAAATGTTTATCCATCAAGGAAATTCTAGTGCCTTTTTTCTCCCTTATCATTATAATACCCAGGATACTTGTTTTTGATTTGTACATACCTGGATTTACAGCTACCTTTTAAACTTCTGTGATCTTAAATGAGCAGCTTAATCTATGATCCTTACTTCCCTAGAGATAATGATTGCTGTCTCATAGGGTTATTTTAGTGATTAGCTGAAATAATTGTTTTGATAGCCTAGCACTAAGTCTACCACATTAAGTGTAACATTTAATAAATGATAGGGAGATTAACATTATTTCCCATATATAAATATTTTGGGGAATTTCAGGAAGAAAAAGTAAGTAGTACAATGGATGATTTACTCACTAAACTTCTAGAGGTGGCAAAATAGGCTGCGATTTCTGAGCCTACCATGATGCTTGCAACGCTGGCTTTAGACAGTGTTCTGAGGGATTCCACAGAACTTCAGTCTTACAGGAGAAAGGCTGCAGTGAATTACTAGGGGCATCTACCAGAGACATAGAAAGGAGAAAAGCAGGATGAGTAGCAACTATTTTTCTTATCCATGCATGGAAAAAGTAAAATCAAAAAGTGAAAGTTGCTCTCAATCCTCTAAGAACTGATTGCCAACATGCCATTCAATTACAATAAATAAAAATGCAGTAATGAACAGCTAAGGACTAAACTTTTTAGAATGCATTAATTTTGAGAAGAGACAGACTAGTGTAGGCTTACCAAGTATTGATTTTTGAGCTATGACTTAAGCTGCCCCTAAAATGACAGGGAGGGTTTTCATGCAAAGGTGAAAGACAATGAATGCAGTGGTGTGCAGATTAGTGTGTTAAATGAGAACCAAGGGCAGTTCTTTAGACGCCATCTATGATTTTATCTGTCTAAGTTCTCGCTTCTGCCATTATCTGGGGTTGTTGTTTCTCCTCTCCATTCCCCGTTCCTGGTTTCGCGGCACTCTGCATTGCATTCTTACATAATTTCTGGCCTGTGGCCAGGAGATCTCATCCATCACGATGGGCTAAGCGGGCCTCTTCCAGGGAGCTCCAAACTGAGAGTAGGGAGGAAGTTTATTTTTTAATAGAAGAAGTCTCAGGTTGCAGAATTCAGAAACTGGCAACCACATTCCTTATAACAGGTGGGAAGATGGGACACAGGTAGAGTGTGTGAAGTCAATGCACAGAGAAAGCAAAGGCCTGCACTGGGAGGAGCAAGTCCCCAGTTGTATTCAAGTGCCCAGGCTCAGCTTTTCCTAAGGACCCTGTTCTCCTTGCTGGTTAGAGTTATTAGCTTTTATTTGAATTCTGTGAGCCCATGTTTTCTCCTTGACCTAAGATGACTTAACATTGGAATATTTCTAAGCCTCATTGTTCATACTTTTATATTTAATAATGAAAATATCTAAACAAGTTGAACGAAAAAATATAATTATATAAGGCCAAATTTGATATATTTTCTTCTTTCTTGTGTTCTCCACAATGTCCATGGCAAGGGTCATAACACATTAGCTCAAATCAGACTCAGAACACTTTCCTAGAGCAGATGCAAGGTCAGGGGCCAATGAAGGAGTTGATGGGTTGATGCTAGTGTTATTGGCAGCAGGCAGGCTGTCAGCATTTCTGTCACAAGGCAGTGCATAGCCACTGAGTCTGGTTCCAGTCTCTGCTGCCACACATCTCATGCCCCATATCTCGTGCCTGGGCACAGATCTTTAACACAGAGCAGTAGCCACTCAGTTTCCTCCAGGAAGCCAGATGTGCTGCTGAAGTGGACAGGAAATGATGGAACTTAAATGAGTAAAAATGAAGTATAATCTTTTACAAGTTCTAGAGGTTAGCAACAGAGAATGGGAACTCCAGATCTCCATCTACAAGCAGAGTAGCTAACTGAGCTTAGCACTTGAATAATTTGGAGACTGTCTTGATTTTACTGAAAATAAATTTAAAGCTTGGAAGGGCATAATTAATGTCAGATGTCATACAAGCTAGAAAGTGTGAAAACTTGAAGTTGGGTTTCTCTAACCTGACATCTGGGTGATTTGAAGGCACTCTGTCACCCCTGTGAAGTAACCCAACACTATACCTTAATTGGAGCACCAGGGGATGGTACTAGACTAGTCCTCACCCTGTCACAGTAAAGTCTCTGGGCTCAAAAATGAGACCTAAGTCTCTGGCTCTCAAACAGCAGCTCAAGTTTAGTTGTATCACATGACCTCTAAAGTGAAAAATCAAAGAACCTTATAAATATGTCCAAATGGATCAACATTTTGGGTAATTCCGATCCTCCTGGTGTCATGTATGTTCATACTATTTGTGGGATCTAGAAGCCATGGCAGTACCCACAGAAGCCAGGACCAGACTAGACACTACTAGTCTCACTGGAAAATAAAACCTTGAAAGGAGTCTGGATAATAAAACTTGGAGGAAGATTGATAAACCTAACTGTAACTTATGTCCTTGGATTATATTATATGAGGGGTGTTTTTTGGCAATAAAATATTTTTTATGTTACTAAATAAAATCATAGGACTATCCATAACAGATAAAAGCAATATTTGACAATCAAATTAAATACCTCTAAGCTTGGTCTATGAAAACAATAAAATGCTTTGACCACAGGGTCACAGATTGCAGGCATACTTTAGCTGCAACTTCAGTTTTATGTGGCTATCATTTTTGTGTTTTAAAATAATAATTCATTCACAGAGATATATAGCTGCCAACTTGTAAAAATTTGAATCATTTGTCTTGCAATAGCAGGTATTGTAATAAGATTTACTGAGAAGCATTAAAAAATAAGTGTAACTTTTTTTATTTCAAATTTGAGAACTGTGTGCATTCTTTATAAATAAGAATGCAAGTTAAGTGCATAGTAAGTGATATCACTTTCTATAGTATGGCATTATTTAGATGTCATGTTTACCCATTTATTTGTTCGTGCTTCATTATTAAGCGATAAAAAGGACATGTGGCAAGCAGATGTTCTAAGCTTGTCCAGTTTAAGTAGATTTAAGTAGGTTTAAGTGTAAGAGTGCCCTCCCCTATGCTACTTGGCCTGTAGGAGGCTGAGAAGACCTGAGGACACTGGGCTGTGACATTCTTGCCCAGACAACATTTTCTTGTTTTCATGAATACACAGGAAAGGCGTGAGAAGATTTGCATCAATGTTTTCAGGGTTAATCTGGACAAAACCAGCATATTGCTAATACATTGCATTAAAATATGACATCAGAAAACTGTAATATTTTAATTAAAAAAATTACAAATATTTGCAATGAGACTAAAAAAGTGGGGAGTTTCCCAATTTGCAACTCTCCTGAGCTATCTCTGCAGGATATTCACTGCAGTGTGAGGATGGGCAGCATTGGCATCTCCAGGAGATTTTTGTAAATCCAGAAACTCAGGTTCAGCCCCAGACCTACTATCACAGTCTACATTTAAGCCAAGTTTTGAGAAGCACTGATCTGGACAATGAAATTGTCACCTCATTTATAGTTGAATGTGAGCAATAACCTAAGATTTAGGAATGAGACCATTCTGATAACCTGGAGAGCTCTACTGTCTGCATTTTCCAATTAGCCTCAACATATAAATTAAAATACCATTTATGTAATACTAAAAAAATTCTATTTCAAGGTCCATAAAACCTTTTACATAACCAACATAAAATACAGAAACCAGACCAGATTTTTCTCCCATAAAAGCCAGAGCCTATCATACATGGTGTTGTATGTTTTCATCCCTATGAATCACTTCTAGGTCACTGAGACATATGGATTGATTACAGGAATTTGATTCTATTTTACTCAGTCAAAATGATAGAGTTCTTTTCCCCTGTGATTTTAAGAAACCATAGTAATTTCTTATTTGGGAAGAGACAATATGCATCTTTGCTTTTTAAGTAACCAGGTAGCAATGATTTGCTATTAGATTCATGACCTCAGGTTGCTTCTCATATTTGCAGTATTGGGATAGATAGCACTGAGAAATTCTCGATTCAAAACATTCTTTGCCTTGAAGAGGTGGTCTTTGAAGAGCACCGAGCATCTCTCAGGTATACATACACTTTAGGTTTACAGAGGAGTAGAGAGAGGATCTTTCCATTTTCCTGTTCATCGGCCACCAAATGTAGTGCAGGTAGCAAAGCACACGGTGGGTGTGCACGTCTGTCTTGAACCCCAGCAGTTCTACTGGGACCACTAATATGCACTGCAAACCCATCTGACATCATCATTGCTTTGTCCAGTATTTCAGCAACATTTGACAATTAACACCCTGTTGTGGAGTAGACTCTGGAAAATTTAGGAAGTGACTTCTAACACTTTCCTGTTTATTTACTTAATTCCTTAGTGTCTGCATCTGCTGTAATTACAACAAATTTCAATTATAATGAAAATCCAACTGTGGGGTAAAATGGGATTATGGTAATTGTTAGAATGAAGAGGCACAGAAATAGGTTCCAAAAGTGTTCGGGAAAGCTATCTGACTAAAACAAGTTCAATTCAGTCAGCTGCTAATTAAAGCAAACAGACAAAGGAACGAACACAACCTAAATGATTTTTAATGTAAGAGCTTCATTAAAAGGCTTACATTACTCAGTTTGCATTTTGAGGACTGTCGAAATGTTTTATTCTTTTGTCTCTAAGAAAAGAATATAGAAATTGAAGCTGACCTTCAACTGTATAAAAAAGGGATAAGAATTCTTAAAAAAAAGGAAGTAATTTTTATAGAGCAGTATAGTTGAGCATAAATACATTCAGACTCATTTATAGATAGCAAGTTATCTGAACATTTGTGAATTTCAAAGGCCTACAATAGATGTTCTGTTTATTTTAATCTATTAGGGGAACTGGAGAAGAAAGAAATTTTATACTGAGGAAAATATTTTTATAGTTGTTCATATAAATACACAGAGTATTTTTGAGACTGATTTATGTTTTAACAGATGACTTCCTCCGGCTGAGTTCAAGTTGAGGATTTTGGGGGGGTGTACATGTGTCTAACCCATAAATATATCTAATAGCCACTAGAAAGACAGACACTCAGGCACACACAGTTAACCATTGTATTTTTTTCTTAGACAAAAGATACTTTTCTTTTAATTTTTACAATTTAAATTAAATTGACTTTTAAAATTTACATGGCTGGATAGAGAGCCAAAATAAAAGGTGACAATCAGGAGTATACTACCAGATGGGCTTAGTTCCAAAGGGCCAAGGTATCACCCATTGAGTTTTATTTCCAGAATTTAACAAGGGAGGTGGAGGGTGGTTAGTTAGACCTGGGTCAAATGTCCCCTCTCCCCCACTGGTGACCAGGTAGTAAACTGAGCATCAATAGCTTTATGCTTTGAAAAAGGTTCATTCTCCTGGACCTTTTCTCTTGTTCAGCTGGTCTTAGCCCTGAACTAAGAATGTTTGTTGGGATGCCATGACTATCTCTTCTTAGAGACCATTTCCTAAGTGAACTGAGTTCCTCTTTGTTGTTTAAAAACAAAATAATATATAAATATAATTCCATGTATGTATTTCCTTCCAGTTTCATTGTAAAAACCATGGCCAACCCAGGAATATGTATAGACTGATATCATACTTTTGTTTCAACAGTTAACGTCTATTAACAGATTATTGATTTGGTTTATATATTAACATACCTTATTCTCTCTGTAAAATAAAGGACACCAAAAGCAGAAACTAAATGTATTACTCTATAGTGTGCTTTTGGCTTTAAAATATACTTTATATTACACATGGAGAAGTTTCCAATATCTTTACATATCGATGTGCATATTCATTTTAATTGCCCCATAGCAGTCTATAGTCCATTATTTATTAACCATTTCTAAAATAATAGACCATTTCCATTTTTAAACTGCTAATAATGATAATAATTTTATATGTATCTTTGTATGTAAGAAAAGTATTTCTGGAACATTATTATAAGAAATAGAATGTCTAGGTCAAAGCAGATGTATAATTTTGTTTTGGAAATGCCTCCCACTATGTCAATAGCTATAGCCTTCACATGTAGCATGAATAGCAAAAAAGCATAACAAGGAAACAATGGAAAAACCATTGAGACAATGGGTAAAACAAGAGGAAATCCTTAGCAAACATTTTTTTAAATAACCATCAAATATTTTTAAAATAATGCAAATAAAAGGGTGATACACTTACCTTAACACTTGCAAATTAAGAAAAGTAAAATAAAAGTTAAGGTTCGATAAATTTGAATAAACAGAGTCACCTAAATACTGTTTAAAGAAGTTTGGGGAATTTTGGAGGCGAATTTGGGTAACAGATTAAACCTAAAATGTGTTATTTTCACCAAAAAGCACCCACTAAGGTGACAAAGAGACTCACAAAAACAGGGGAACATGTTACAACACTCACTGCTTTAGGTTTAATAAATGGAAGTCACTCCCAGAGGAAAAGCTTTGGGACCTTGAGCAGAGCCTACGAAAGAGCCCAGTGCTTCTTCAGAAAGGGGTTGAGGAGGGCTTAAGAACTGAATCACAAGCCAAAACAAGTGTTAATAGAAATGGGACATCCACAGAGGATGACTTTTTTTGTTCAGAAATTTTATTTTTAGTTTCAAAGAGCGATACTAATTTTTTTAAAGTACAAATTCAAAATTCTGCTTTTTAAAAAGTTTCCTCTCTTATTTAATTTAATTCAGCTTATGTACATATTTTATTTAAAAGTCTAGCAAGTACTAGTAATCAGGTCTAAAGGGCTTTGAAAAATGCTTAATAAAAACCCCATTTGTGTATTAAATTATTTAAGTGTCTTCAAATGTTTTCAACTACATTTATATGTCTTATTTAATTGTGAAGCAGTTAAATTAACTGCATTAAAAAATAGAATGCCACAAATATTTATGAAACCTAAATATTCAGAAATTGAACATTTAACTTAGATAAACAATTTTTCTAAGACATTCTACTACAGGAGGTTTTTAAGGTTTAAATCAGATAGTTTATACTTTTAAAATTGGAATTTACAAGGCTTATTCTTAAATATGCCAAATTCCCTTAAAAATTACAAATTCCATAGAACTATTGACTTTTTTTCAGTTTTATTACAATCTTGCTACAAGGAAAATGACCTATCTCAGGCCAATTCAAAGATCCATTCTTGACAAATGTCTTTTTTTTTAAACTATAGTTGATAGACAATATCTTGTTAGTTTCAGATGTACAACATAATAATATAACATCCATATACCATAACAATGTGATCATCACAATAAGCCTAGTAATCACCTATCACTGTATAAAGTTATTATATTATTGAATATATAACCTGTGCCATACATTATACCATCATAACTTATTTCATAACTGAAAGTTGGCACCTCTTATTCCCCTTCTCACCACACCCTGCTGTTCTGCATCCATCAGTTTGTTCTCTGTATCTATGTGTCTGTTTCTGTTTTGTTAATTTTTTTCAGATTCCACACATAAGTGAAATCATATGTTCTGTTTCTCTCTCTGGCTTATTTCACTTATCGTATTACCCTCTAGGTCCATCCATACTGGCACGAATGGCAAGATTTCATTATTATTAATTGCTGAGCAATATGTCATTTTTTAAGAAGAAAGAATTAGAGATTCCTAGTTAGAATAAAGGATAAATAAATTAAAAGTCAATTAATGATTATTAGGTTCCTTGACACAAGACTGTTTGATGTCCTATAAGATTCCTCTTAAGTGTAACAATCAACTGACATTGGTCTTAATTCTATTAAAATCCATTATAAATATCATTAAACATTTTTTCAAAACCAAGAATGCTAGTTTCTTCCCAGAAAAGTTCAAGTTATGTTATACAGATGCTTTGACTGAGATCAGTTTTGGGACCTTATTTTTCCCTTTTGGTACCATATTCCTTATTCACCCAAAAATATTAATCCTAAAGTTTTGATTATCTTAAACTTTTGATACTGAATTCAGACATTTCTGTGATTAAAAATATCATGCTTAAAGTAGACATTTACTATGCTAAATGATGAAGACACAGGCATGGTCCTTGTGGGTGATGCCCATGGGGTACTTGGGCCTCTATGTATCAGTGCTCAGCCAAGGTTCCATAACTTCCTTTCATTCAGAAAACAAAGATGGATCCTGAATGTGCTTTCCATTTTTGCTCAATATGCCTTGATGGGCTTTTGCATTTTTCTATATTTATAGGACCAGACATTAGTTAGGTTTATTTTTAATAAGATCCCATCAATCTTTGAATAGGTTAAATAACTTTGTTTTATTTGAAGTAATAACTTTGTTTTATTTGAAGTAATAACTTATAAGGACATCTACCTGAAGGAAGAAGAATCTAGAAGCAAGTACATTAACCCAGGCTTAGGAAATATAGAAAAATACCTGTCATTCGAAAAAGTAAAATTAAAACAAAAGCAGAGTAGCAACTGGGATTACTGATTTCAGGTACTTATTTTAAGGCATTTATGGTTTAGTAATGAAGAGGGATTGGAAATACTTTTCCTACTTTTCACCACTGTAGAGAATTGATAGAATGAATTGCATATTATTGCCCTACTGATACAATAAATATATATTATATTTCCAGTGTGGGTTTATTTATTCCAAATTAACCACTTTAACTTTCTTTTCTCACTAAAAATGTCTTTAGAACTAAACTGAAAACTCCATTGGCTAAGGAATTTATGGAATCAGTGGGTAACTATGTGAAGCCCTTCTCCCCTTGCCCTTATCCTTTAAAGAAGTGATACCCTAAGATACATAATTAAAATTCACTTTTAAAGAGGTGGACCACCTGTCATGTGGAATAGGAGGACCACTCAGTACTTGCGAATATAGGCTTTAGTGACAACATGGCTCATGTGCCTGGCTCTGAGACTTCTTACTGAGACACGTTATTTACCCTCATCTTGTCTTACATTTTTCATCTGTACAATAAAGGAAATAATATCTTTAAAGTAACATCACAGACGTGACTGTGAACATATGTCAAAATTCATTTGAAACTTTGGTTATGGGAAAGTCTTTAAAAAAAGCCAAATCTATATTGTCTCATGGTGGTGAAATTTTGTTAGAAATTAACCAGAAAATTAATGTTTAATTAAACATTATTAGGATAATCATAAAAGTCAATGCATACTTGAATATCTGTTATAGATAACAGGATCAGTGTGACCTAAATAAGTCATTTGGACTTCCCAAACAGACTTTTTATTTTCTTAAAATCTATCCAAGATGTACAGACTTATCAGGAATGCTAGATATTTCTTTAAAGCAGTTCTAAGTCACATCATTCAAAAGTGTCCTACTTCTGACCAACCTGGAGATAATTATCACTGTAAGTACTTAGGAGGTAAAGTTGTTAGTGCCCAGTAATATGGCCCTGACAACCACAGTGATCTCAAAAGAAATTGCATCATTTACTTACATCCTTGAAAGCTACCTAAAAGGACCCCATTGATGGTGTTCCTCTTCTCCACCTCCTCACCTGGTTTTCTCTCCCCTCTCTAAATTGATACTCACCTATCATTGCACAGAGGTTCTTTTTATTTGTCTTACTATTACTTCACCAATTTAAGAAAAAAAAAGTGAGGCTCTTTTGTCTCTGCTCTTTCTCTTTCATTTCTATTGTGCTCTTCAGTGGCAGGCAGGTGATTGACAGGTGAAGGTCAGGTACATTACAGTTAACTGAAGAGGCTTAGCCAAAAGAAGGCACCTTCAGGTGGCTATTGCACCCTAGAAATATATTCATTAATTCATTCATTCATTCAATCAGCAACAATTTACTGAGTGCCTACCTGTTTAGTCCATCGGTATTCCATGAACAAAGCAGACAACAACCAGTACCATTATGTAGCTTACATTCTTTTGTGGAGATACAGGTAAAAATTCATGAACTTAATGCTTAAGCAGAGTATACATGTGTTAGAATATAATAAGTGCTGGGACAAAAAAGATAATTACTGGGAAAGGGGTTGGAGGTACAAAGTAAGGGAGAGTTGCTGCCTAAAACAGGATGCCAGTCGTAGGCCTCTTTGAGAAGGTGCCATTTGAGAAGTGGCAAGGTGAGTAGTGGGTCATGTGAACATCAAGGCAAGGTCATTCTGGGCCGAGAGAACTTCAGTGCAAAGACTGACAAAGGAGAATGTCTGGTGTGCTTTAAGGACAATATGGAGATCAACGTGGCTGGAGCAGATAAAGAGGGAGAAGAAAAATAGGGTGAGTTAAGAGAATTAAAGGGGGGTACAGATCAGCAGGAACTGGAGGTTATTTTAAGGATGTTTTTTTCACCTGAATAACACAGGAAACCATTGAAGGGTTTCAATATGATGTACATTAAGTGTTAAAAAGATCTCTCTTCCTCTTACATTGGGAATTGACTGAAGGCATTAAATGTGAAAGTTATAAGATCAGTTAATTGATAACTATGGTTGTTCAGGCAAGAGATTCTGGTGGCTCAAAATCAGAATGTTTAGCATTAGAGATGATGAGAAGTGGTCAGATGAAGGGGAGCTCTGAGGGCAGAACCACAGAGATATGCTTCTATCTCAGATTCAGGTTATGAGGGAAGGGAAGGACCTTCAAGTTATATGGGTCTAGGCAGAGGAAAATATACAGTTGCTATCATCTGATAGTGAAAGAAGAATATGGGTGAAAAGGGTGGGGTTAGGGAGTGAGGTGGTATAACTGTGCAAACTGGGTTTTGGCTGCTTGGTGCCCTTATATATGACTCAACAATTTGTGTTGAAGGAATTAAGTTTTTATTAACAAGATTCCAAACTTGGGGGTTTGAGAGCATTCCTGCTTGGGGCCCTACTCTTCTATGAGACTCAGAACTTCCCTTGCTCCCCGAAAGTTTGCAATCTAAAACCATGCCTAGAAGTTCCCCACTTCCTTATCTGCAATTAAACCTGTCGCACAAATAGATCCCTATCCTCTTTGGAATGTGTACTTGTGGCTTTCAGAGTCACCATCTTCTCACAGTAACTCTCTCCTTCAGGGTCTGGGGTGCACTGTTCTCAGTCTCCATGTAGTGGTCTAGGAACTGTTTGCTGTGCTGCACTGGATCATGGTGTCCAAGATGCCGGAGCCCAGGGAGTCATTCATCGCTGCATGGAACCCTGTCTAAAGGAGTGGGCTTCCATATTCTATGGGGTCTAAGCCTCTGGTAGGCCCCACATCTCCTGGTCCCACAAACGCTTCTGCCTGTGTGGGGAACAGGTCCAGGGACCCAGAAAGTCCAAATGCCAAAAACCAGAGGGAGACAACTTGCACCAAGCTCCAAAATCTTGTACCAAGATCTCCCATACTAAGAGAGTGACTTTTCTGTACTAGGAGTGTGTGTGTGAGAGAGAGAGAGAGAGAGGATAAGCGTGAGCCTTTCTGTCATTAAGTACTGCTCCTTTTAAAAACACCAGAAAATGAATAGCTCTATCTCCCTCTGCCAACCAGACCAGTTTCAGTACATGCCATTCAAAAGTACTGTCCTTTGGAAACACAGAAGGCTGCAGCTCAGCATTTCCAGTCACAGTTCAGCTCCAAGCATCTCTCACAAGTCTGTATGCCCCAGCCTGAGTCCTTGCAGTGTCAGTTTCTCTCCTCCAGAGGCGCCTTTACTCCAACCATCAGTTCATCAGTGTGTCTCTATGCTTGCCCAGGCAAGTACCCTGCAGTGTGGTCCAGTTCTGTAACTGTCTTCTGTGCTGGAGGGGCACTGAGGACATTTTCAGTGGGTTTCAAGACCTTCAGCTCTATAGACAGACCCACAGACAGACCTTTGTGTTTTTGGTGAGCTCCAGTTTTAAAGGTTTGGTTCAGAACTTCCTGTGCAGCCGAACATCTGGCTCCTCCTATGGTGTGTTAGTGTCCACCATTTTTGTCAGCTCCCCTGTGCCTTTGACCCTCTTTCAGCTGTTATCTTTAGTCAGGGCAAGAAGTTCCCAGCCACTCACAGGTATCCAGGGTGGGTATCCAGCTCCCAAAGCTCACACAGGCACTGAATGAGCTTTCCATCTGGCTATGCCATGAGTTGCTCTGCCCTCTCCTGAGTCACTCTAACAGGGCACTTTCTGACAGTCACATTCACAATTTTCCCTGGGCATAAGCCTTCTTCCACAGCTCCCCCCTTCAGGAAGGCATGGGCTGTTAATCTACCTTTGTTTTGCAGTGTGCCTCAAACGCTGTGCTTTCTGCTCCGTGGGCACTCTTCCCAACCCCCCTTCACTCTTTTTTGCAGGATTTTGGGGGAGGGTGGGATTCCACTGCTTTCCAGGGATCCATGCTCTGACCTACCCTGTTACAGCAGGAGGTCAACAATTTAAGTTTGGACATGCAAATTTTGGAAATATTTGTTAGACACTCAAGTGGAGTTGTGAAGCAAGCAGCTGGATTTATGAGTCTGGAATTGAGGAGAGAGGACTGAACTGAAAATATAAACTTGTCATGTAAAGTCTTGAGATTTGCTATGACTATTTCTCTATAATCCGATTTTTGTTTAAGGAAAGCCAAAAATTTACATTTCTTCTATGAAACTTTCTGTATAATAAACAAAATAAGAGACTTCATTTTCCATAAGTATCTTAAATCCCACTGCTGTACTACTGCTTTTCTGAGGACTCACTCCAGCCAGAAACTTGTTCTCAGTCTCAGCTGAAGCTATCCAAGGGAAATAATCACTCTGATATTTTTCAAGGGGAATTTCAGGAGACCTTCTGTTATCCCAAATGCCAAAGGAGGGAAATTGTGCTTGCCAGGATGCTTGAAACTGGACTTAGGTTTAAATTCTCAGAAATGTTTGCCTCTAGTCTTCCAAGGGGCTCGATCTTCTCAGATCTTGTACAATCATTTTCCTTCCTTGAAGAGTGTCTTGGAGGTGCATCAGGCTTTAAAGAGAAGAATTTTGTCTCTTCATATTTTGTTGTGAATAGCCCAGCATATCGCAAAAACGACAGTGAAGACAGAACCACATACCAGTGTAGGCTGGAGTGTAAGCACTAATGAGGCCAGGAACCACTGTGGATAGCTCTTCTTCCCAGTTAAATCTCTTACCTAGGTTGTCCACAACCCCAACTAGCAATGGTCTCTCTCTATTGGAAAAATACTGACTTGGGGGAAAATATAAATTCTTATATGAAATTTAGATATGTTTTGTCCCTATTATATGTTTTTTTCCCCCTTCCATTCCTAACTTTTCTTTGGCTTTCTTTAAACTCTTACATTCATCTCTCTTCAGAATGTACACTCTGCTTTTATAGAGGTGGGCAGCTTCCAATGTGTCTGTTGCACCCTCTAAGTCTTCATTGACACATACTTTGCTAGTTTGTTATTGCTCCCAAGAAGTGGGAAGAAAACAGTTCTGTTGATGCTAAAAGTATTCTTTGTTAAACATTGTGCACCAAAAGATGGCACAGCCATTCAAACCCAGTTACATATGAAATGTTATTAAGATTTTATTTATTTTTATTTATTTCTTTTAATATTTACTATATTTTTCTTACATTGTCATTTAGTCCCCTTAAACTCCTCCCCACCCCTCCCCACATTAATGATTACTCTCTTGTCTATGCCCAGGGGTCTTTTTTCCTTTTTGCTAAATCCCTCTACCACCAACCCTACCCCCAGTAGTGTCATCCTGGTCTCCGTCTATCTGTCTCATTTCCCTTGGTAGTTCAGTTTTTTCATTACATTCCACATATGAGTGAAATTATATGTTATTTGTCTTTCTCTGAATGGATTATTTCATTTAGCATAATGTTCTCTATGTCCATCCATGCTGTCACAAAGGGTAAAAGTTTCTTCTTTTTTATGGCTGAGTAGAATTCCATTGGGTATATGTCCCATAGTTGTTTTTTTCCACTCATCTATTGATGGGTACTTGGGCTGCTTCCATATCTTGGCGATTGTAAATAATGTTTCAATAAATATTGGTGTGCTTATGTTCTTTTGAATTAGTGTTTCGTGTCCTTTTGGATATATTCCCAGAAGTGGGATTACTGGGTTAAAAGGCAGATCCATTTTTAATTTCTTGAGCTATCTCCATACTGCTTGCCACAGTGGCTCAACCAATCTGCATTTGCCCCAACAGTTCAAAGGGTCCCCATTCTCGACATCCCCACCAGCATTTGTTGTTTGTTGATTTATTGATGATGGCCATTCTGACAAGTGTGAGATGATATCTCATTATGGTTTTAATTTACTTTTATCTGATGATTAGTGACACTAAGAATTTTTACATATCTGTTGGCCATGTGTATGTCCTCTTTAGAGAAGTGTGTATTCAAGTCCATTGCCCATTTTTTAATTAGGTTGTTTTTTTGATGTTATGTTTTGTATATTCTTTATAAATTCTGAATATTAACCCCTTATCAGATGTATCAGAGGATGCGTTCTACCATTCTGTAGGTTGTCTTTTTATTTCGTTAATGATTTCCTTTGCTGTGCAAAAGTTTTTAGTCTGATGTAGTCCCAGTTTTTGTTTTCCTTTGTCTCCCTTACCTAGGGAGATATATCCAATAACATATTGCTATGAGCAATGTCTGAGATTATGCTGCCTATGTTTTCTCCTAGGATGTTTATGGTTTCAAGTGTAACATTTAAGTCTTTGATCCATTTTTGAACTTATTCTTTTGTGTGGTGTAAGAATATGGTCTAGTTTCATTTTTCTGCATGTATCTGTCCAATTTTCACAGTACCATTTATTGAATAGACTATCTTTAGCCCATTGTATGTGTTTGCTTCCCCTGTTAAAGATTAATTGACTATAAATTTGTAGGTTTATTTATGAGCTCTCTATTCTGTTCCATTGATCTATGTGCCTGTTTTGTTTTTTTTTTTTATGCCAGTATCATGCTGTTTTGATTACTATAGCATTATACTAGAGCTCGATATTAAGTAGTGTGATTCCTCCAGCTTTGTTCTTCTTTCTCAGGATTGCTGTTCCTATGTAGGTGCTTTTGTGGTCCCATACGAATTTTTGAAATATTTGTTCTAGTTCTGTGAAATATGCCATTGGAATGTTGATAAGAATTGCATTGAACCTATAGATTGTTTTAGGTAGTATGGACATTTTAACGATGTTAATTCTTCCTGTCCATGAACACGGTATGCACTTCCACTTATTTGTATCTTTTTCAGTTTCTTTCTTGAGTGTCTTATAATTTTCCAGGTATAGGTCTTTTACAGTCTTGGTTAGACTTATTCCCAGGCATTTTATTGTTTTTGAAGCAATTGTGAATGGGATTGTTTTCTTCATTTCCCTCTCTATTAGTTGGCATATAAAAACGAAACTGATTTCTGAATATTAACTTTGTATCTGGCTACTTTGCTGAATTTATTTATCAGTTCTAGTACTTTCTTGGTGGAAACTTTGGGGTTCTCCACATACAGTATCTTGTTAACTGCAAATAATAAGTTTTATTTCTTCCTTTTCAATACAGGTATCTTTTATTTCTTCTTATTTTCTGATTGTTGTGGCTAAGATATCCAGTACTATGCGGAATAAGAGAGGTGAACGCTGACATCCCTGTCTTATTTCCTATATTAAGGGGAATGCTTGTAGTTTTTGCCCATTAAGTACGATGCTGGCAGTGGGTTTGTCATATATGGCCTTCATGGTGTTTAAGTATGTTCCTTCTAATCTTATTTTGTTGAGAGTTGTTTTCATAAATGGGAGCTGGATTTAATCGAACATTTTTCTGCATCTGTTGATATGGTCATGTGTTTTCTTATTCTTCATTTTTTATATGGTTGATAGCATTTATTGATTTGCAAATATTGTACCAACCTTGCATTCCCACAATAAATCCCACTTGATCATGGTGTATGATCTTTTTGATGCATTGCTGTATTTGGTTTGCAAATATTTTGTTGATGATTTTAGCATCTATGCTCATCAGGGATATTGGCATGCAATTATATATATATATATATATATATATATATATATATATATATATATATATAATTATTTATATATATATAAAATTATTTGTAGTGTCTTTATCTTATTTTGGAACTAGGATAATGCTGTCCTAGTAAAATGAGTTTTGGAGACTCCCCTTCTCTTGAATTTTATGAAATAGTTTGAGAAGGAGAAGTGTTAGTTTTCTCAGAATTTTTGGTAAAATTCACCTGTGAAGCCATCTGGCCCAGGGCTTTTGTTTGTTTGGAGTTTTTTTATTACTGCTGCAATTTCATTAGGTGTAATCTGTCTATCATCCAGGTTGTCCAGTTTTTTGGCATAAAGTTGTTCATAATATTTTCTTACAATCCCTTGTGTATCTTTGCTGTCAGTTGTTATTTCTCCTATTTCATTTCTGATTTTATTTATTTGGTTCATTTTTTTTCTTGATGAGTCTGGGTAAAGGTTTGCCAATCTCGTTTATCATTTATCTTTGCAAAGAACCGGCTCTTGGGTTCATTGACCTTTAGTAACTTTTTTTAAATCTCTATTTCATTTATTTCTACTCTGATCTTTATTATTTCCTTCCTTCTACTTGACCTGGGCTTTGTTTGTTGTTCTTTTTCAAGTTCCTTTAAATGTGAAGTTAGATTATTTATTTGATCTCTTTCTCTTTCTTTCTTTCTTTCTTTCTTTCTTTCTTTCTTTCTTTCTTTCTTTCTTTCTTTCTTTCTTCCTTTTTTC